>JAAIXJ010000995.1:19561-31605 GCA_013403705.1 Heliconius hermathena | reverse complement strand
TAAGCCGCACCAGGCAACAAATACCCTAGCTACGCCACTGATCGACAGACAAGATACAGAGGTAACCACTGGATCTAGGGAGCTAAAATTGAGCTTTCCTGAAAAGGTTCCTTTTTGCAGTTTCACGCTGTATTTCACATGTAGAAGGGTAGACAAACGGAGTCTAAGTCAAGAGTGTTAATTGGCGGAACTTAACCCCGCGCTTTTGCCTCGACATCGAAACGGAGATACAAATATACTAAATGCTTCATTTTCCTGAGTGGCAATCCAACCCAACACTTGTGGCGTTTAGTCACTCGCTAGTACCTCTGTGCCACGACTGGTCTCGTATACAGGTTCCTATGGGAGCATAAGGGGAGAACTCAGTGGCACCGGGTCGCACCGGGAATCAAAAGGCAAGGGGCATCAAAGCCTACGATCAATTCTTCTAATTTTTTTTCAAACAAGAGTCAAGAAATTTACAAGAAAAATGAGAGAATGAAAATGAAAAATACAATCTCGTTATCATGTCTAGTCTCGCTATCATAACTAGTCGATACTATTGATTTTGAAAATGTGAATAATGACTTTTGTAGTCAAAAAACGCCTAATGTCCGTTTTTAAATTTTTGTAATATTTTTTACCAAAATCTAATGTTATAACTTATATAGAAATAGAGCGTATGGAACTCCCTACTGCTGTTCTGACGAGAGACAAAAAGTCGCTTGCATTACGGTCAGTACGCTGCGAGCATTCAAAGTGGTCGTACGCGTATTTATGGCAACGGAACGTGGCTACGATGTCGTCGCAGATAAATCCCGAATTGCTCATTATATCAGGGTTTCCCAACCTTTTCTTGATCAAGGACCACTTTTATGTCATTCTTGGTAGCAGGTACCACTATGTAGGTATAATAAAGATTAACTATGATAATAAAACAGAAACTTTAACTAAAACTAAAAATATTTTTACGAGAAACTTCTGTAATTCTCCGCGAAGGCAGGCAACTCTAATATGAATCTCGGAAACGGCTCCAATAATTAGATTTTTAGAGAGCGATAAATCGATCTAGTAAGGTTTCATTTTTAGAAAACGATGTTATTTGACGTATTATCAATGTTTTTAAAAAATCTAAAACGGCTACAAAATATCATTAGAATACAAAGGTAAATTTCACAATTTGTACTGTACTTATAATAGTTCAACTGGGGAGTCGGGAGTTCTCACGAGCAGAAGACCTTGGTTCGCGTCGAGGGTAATTTTTCTTTTTTTTTATATTTTCCCCCTTTTTTCTTTGTTTTTTCAATATATAATTATTATCTAAATATAATTTTTAATTTTTTAAAATATAATTTACAAAAAAAATCGGTCCTCGGTCATTCCGGCATTATTTTTTAAACATATGAAAATAATTCAAGATATAATAATTATAATATAAAATCTTTATTTCTAAAATAAAATTGTAATTACATTAAATTTACAATTAATATAGATTACTATTAATTATTATCGACTAAATACTATACGGGCACAAAGATGTGACTATAACACGGCGGTTGTAGGTTCGGTCCCCACTCGAGGAAATGAAATAATTATGTAAGTTTATATTTCTATTCCTTCACTCTGCTGTCGAGGCAAAGAGCGGCGTTAAGTTCCGCCACTCAGCACGCAAAGCCTCCAGAATTCGGCGGAAAGTGAGGAACGGAGTGTCTTAACACTAGGTTCCCTCTGCCTACCCTGCTGTATATGAGATAGAGCGTGAAGCAAATTTATTTATTTAAAAAATCGATACTGCTAGTACTTTTGCTTTAACCATTTCCACGTCTTACTGCCGTGAAAGACGGATAAAAAGTGATTTAAAATCGCTCGTATGAACAGGCAAATTGTACGCGATATAAAATCTCTTTCGCCGGGTTTTTACGCCGCTACTTTTTGTCTCCCGTGCGAACGAAGGGTTAAAATATTTGATTGTACTCGGCAGTTCTAACTTTGATTGCTACTCGAATAAACATAAAAAATATTTTAAATTCAATTTAAATTCAAAGCCAACAAAAAAAATTTAAAAACTGAATACAGAAAACAATATTATATTTAAATTGTGCTTTCCCGTTAATATCTAAAATCATATAAATAATATATATACAAATGCGTATATCATTAAATGAGTGTCTCATTCTAGCCGTCTTATATACGAATACTCTAAATGATCTAATTTAATGGGTCTAATTAAAACAAGAGAAGGCTTTGGGTCCATCACCCATCAGAGATAGCTAATTTATCTCTGGCTTCTCTATAAGCATACACGTATTTAAATCTATAGTAATAAATACAGGCCAGTCGTAGCGCAGGGGCACTAATGTATGACTATAAACGCGACTAGTAGACGGTACGCGACGCTAGTGGGTTCGATCTCCACTCGAAGAAATGAAATATTTATTTAAATGTATATTTTCATTTCTACGCTCTGGTTCAAGGCAGAAGCGGAGCGTTGAGTTCCGCCACTGAACACGCAATGTCTCCAGAATTCAGTGAAAAATGGAAAACGGAGTGCCTTAACACTATGTTCCTCCAGCCACCCAGCCAGGTTCCCCTGCCTGCCACATCAGATTATCAGATCAATCATTACATTCAGTCAAGAAAATCATTTTCGTTTTTGATAGTGCATTTATAGAAGCGGTTAATCCAGTTAGAGAGTTTCATTTAAAATCTGCAATAGTTACTACATCAAATTTGTTACTTATAATTGCTATTATACTTCTCAGAATATACAGGGGGGAAGTGTCAGTACCACTTTAAATGAAACCACAGTTTTAACTACTCTATAAAAGCCTAATATAATTATTTTTTTCCCAAAATTGAAAAAGTGATTTTTTCAAATAAAATAAATAATACAATTATTGTTATTATATAAAACGCCATTTGTCAAGAACGACGCACGCAGACATAAACCTATCAAAGGGAAACCGCCGCATACGCCTCATTCTGAAATCGAGTCGTAGGTATTGGCGGCCAAGTTCAGAGTTGATTAACCTTTAGTAGTATTTTTGTAGTAGTATGTGTTTACGTTATTGTTATCTATGCGTAACTGCGTCACACGAAATACAGGTGTGGATAAACATCGTGAAATAAAAAAAAATCCTACGTCTAAACTGTTGAGGTATCTTGATTAATTTCTTTAGGTATGGATTTAAATTATTTTACCCTATTTGTTGTTCCCGTAAAAGGAGCGCTGACACTTCCACTCTGTATAACTAGAAAAATACTTATTTTTGTAAGGTGTGGAATGTGGTGTGGTGTGAGGAATACCTCAATAAGGAAAAAAAAACTTTTTTAGCGTGATTACAACTCACGCCATTTCGACGTAACTTGATGAGAATTTAGAATACGTGGCATAGTGGTCAGAGTGCTTCGGCGGTTTTCAAAAGAAGCGGGTATCGTATCGTATGCCGCCTCAGCCAATTTTTGAACTGTAGGGTGCTTAAAGAAATAAAAATTCTACTGCTTTAGTACTTTTTACGTTGAGAATAAATTATTTACAAAATCTTAATTGCTGAACTTTTGTAAGTGCAAATTAAGTACGACCTGTGGTAGCCGAACCTTCTATCAAGCCGACTTGACCTAATTTACTCCACGCCCACATTAGGGTTTAGACCTTATCCAGGGACTTAAAACTTAAAATTATGTTTATATAATTAAGTTTAGTTTAGAGGCCAGTCGTGGCGCAGGCGCCCAAGCGTGTTATTGTAATCGCTATAGTTATGGGTTCGATTACCACTCGAGAGAATGATGAAATATTTAATATTTTCGGCGAAAAATAGAGAATAGAGTAAATACATATATCCTACTGTGTGCGGGATACAGCGAGATGTTAAAAAAATCAGCTTTAATAAATGAATAAAAATATTTAGCAACAAAATATGTATATCATACGAATAACTATGTTTCACTCTTAATTAACCTAATGAAATCCTGATTACCTAATAAAAGGCAATTTAATAGTTATTCATATTTAAATTAGTACATGTCTAGTAATAATTACCAGCTTTGATAGCTTTATCAAATAAATTAAATTTAATGAACCTGCATCGCTACATGCGTTAGCGTCTAACTTTGAACGATATGGTTGCAGGTTTGAATCCAATTTCGGGTAATTGAATTATTTGTTTTATTATTCTCTAGTATAATATAAAGCAATAAAATATAAAGCATGGCGTTGAGTTCTGCTACTCAAAAAACCGTCGTTTTGGAAAAAAAGCTCTTAAATAGCTGATTTTCATAAATCATAGCTGAGATACACCGAGATGAACAAGGCTTTCGATTAAACAAATCGAACTCAAATCGGTTCATTCATTGTGAAGCTACAGTGCCACAGACAGACATACACACAGACAGATAGGTCAAATTTATAACACCCCTCCTTTTACGTCGGGGGTCAGTTCTAACGACATAAAGAAAATATTTTCACAAATTCTTATTCCAATTTTTCTCAATATAGAACAAAAAAATGATTGATGAGTTTTATTGTGCGTAGTTTTTTAATATTAACAAAAGCTCATTATAATACCGTCTGTTTGCAGTACAGAAATTATTTAAATTTTATATTTTGCCTAAAAAAATTGAATTACAATGAAAACCTTATAAAAAGCATATAATTTGAATGAAATAAAAAAAAATTAACTGACGCGGTGGATAGTCGCAGTTGACTGGTGTAATAAACCACAGTACGGCGTTAAAGGCCGTAGCTCGTTAGTATGTTTTTTTAATATAAAGTGATCCCTTTGTATCCCGTACATATGAGGGTACGCAGAGGGAATCTAGTGTTAAAACACTCAAATTTCCGTCCAATTTTCAAGACTTTGCGTGTTAAGTGGCGAAATTTAACGCCTCGCTTTGTCTGATGACCAAAGCTAGGAATTAAGCTTCACGCTGTATCCCGCACACAGCAAGGTAGGCAGAGGGAACCTAGTGTAAAGACACTCCGCTCCCCGCTTTCTGCCGGATTCTGGAGGCATTGCGTGTTGAGGGGCCGAACTCAACGCCGCGCCTTTGCCTCAACACGGAAGCAAAGAAATGGAAATATAAATTTAAGTAAATATTTCATCTCCTCGAGTGTGAATCGAATCCACAACCAGTCGGTTCTACAGTCACACTTTGTGCCACTGCGCCACGACTGGTCTCAAGCTAGGAATTGGAAATAATTTATTGCTCTGAGGAATCGAACTCATATTCGTCAAGTTCTGACGCTGTACGTAGAAGTTCACATAAAATTGCATATATTACATATATTTTTATATTCAGTAGCTATAGATATGAACAAATTCTTAAAGAAAATTAAATTATAGTATTATATAATTTATTTTAGGACAACTCACCAAAAGTTGATTGATATACATTATTTAAATGATTAATCTTTAATCTTTAGATCGTCAACTAAAGTTAAGAACAATGTCTTATTCAAGCCGACCCACAACTCTCACGAACTTGCCAAGTTCCCTTCCGTAAATCCTCTTTCTTCGGATTTGGGAGAACAATTGGATAATTAAGATGGACTCTTCGCTTATCATTTATTATTTGAGTTGTTGTTTGAAATATTTGGAAGTTATTTTGTCAAAATTCTAATGTCAAATGCGGTCAGTCGCAACGCATGGGCACAGGAGTTTAACTATAAATGTGACAGGTTGTGGGTTCGATTTCCAATAGGGGTAATGAAATATTTAGTATTTTCCGCCACCCAACACACAATGCCCCCAGAATTCGGCGGAAAATGGGGAGTGGACTGTCTTAACACAAGGCATCATCCCTCTACATTCGGAATACAGCGCGAAGCTGGAAGCAAAATATCAATATTTTTACAATTTTAATAAGTAAGTCGATTGCAGGCGAAAAGTGAAGACGATGTTTACTAGTACCAGAGTCTCTTTATCTCCGGTGTTCTGGAAGCTGGAAAAATATAATGTTTAACAAACATAGGAATTTCTTTATTTTTTACTTAGTTCTCAGATGAAATAATTAACTTATACTTGTATGATTGAGATACTGTGGAGTGGTACAAACATTTTTTTTAGAAAATGTAGTACCAATTTAGATATTACAAAGATATAAAACAAACTGAACCAATCTCGAAGACTCACTGGGCATTTTAAATCGAATTTTTAATCACAAATCACACAGGACATCAAAAAAGAAAAAAGTACATCATTTTCTTAGTGCAGCTCTAGCTCGCAACAAATAGCGAAACACTGGAAGTATTTTGTCATATAAAACCAATTAACAGCTACGTCAGACAACGAGAAATAGATCCGACGATCAATAAATCAAGCTCGTATCAAACCCAATCGCAAGTAGGTACTAGGTACCTACCGCCCGGAAAGCGTCTGACATTCGATTTATCTCAATCAATGTGCCAGAGCTAAAATACGAAATTGTGATGAAAAGATCCAAATATCTTCAGTTTATTAATTGGAAATATACTTTTATGCTTTTATGCTTGATGGTTTCACGAGGCTAGTCGTGGCGCAGGGGCACAAAGTGTGACTGTTAAACCGACTGGTTGTCCATTCGATCTCCACTCGGGGAATTGAAATATTTACTTAAATTTATACTTCCATTTCTTCGCTTTGGTGTCGAGGCAAAGCACGCCACTCAACACGCAATGCCTTCAGAATTCGGTAAAAAGTGAGGAACGGAGTGTCTTAACACTAAGTTCCCTCTGCCTGCGCTGCTGTGTGTAGGATACAGCGTGAAGCTGATTTATTTTATTTTATTTGATGGTTTTAATTGGAGTTTGGAAAGGGAAACTACTTTTATATGGTTTTTTTTTTATTATAATATTAAATTAAAAATAGGGAACCTGGTGTTAAGGCTATCCTCCACTTCCCACTCATTTCTTCATCACCAGAGCAAGAAAATGAAAATAATTCATTGCCCCGAATGGGAATCAAACCTCGTTCCAATCAAAAGTGCCTACTGCCTGGGAAGCGGTCCACATTCGATTTATCTCAATCAGAGCGCCCGTGCTAAAATACTTGTGAACGAAAAATACAAACATGGAAATATATAGATACACGCTTTATTGGATAGCTGATAGTTTTAATTCGAATTTGGAAAGGAATTGTTATATGGACATAATATGTAGTGCTATGTAAAATTAGTAAACTTTTTAATTTTTTTATTTAAATCTTAAGTTTAAATAAGTTCACGGTTAAGGAAAGGGAACCTAGTGTTAACACACTCTGTTTCCACATTCCGCTTAATTTTTGAGACATTGTGGCTGAGTGGTGGAGCTCAACACCGTGTTGTCTTAGGAAAAGACAATAATTAATTTAAAATCACATTATATGAATACTAAAATGCGTTTTTCTTATATTATCTGTAATCTATATGATATAATAAATGTCACGTAGTTTTTATTTGAGAAACCAGAGTACACAATGAGAACCTTTAGATGAGATACTTCATCCAACATTTTCCTTTCAATGAAGAAACATTACGTGATGGATAGTGATAACCAACGCTACAAACTGTCTAGCTACAACAAAGAAATTTATATTATAATACCACATATAGCAGGGCAGGCAGAAGGAACCTAGTGTTAAGAAACTCCGTTGCCCTATTTTCCGAATTTATCGAGGAATTGAAAGAAACTCAATGCCAGGCTTTTGCCTTGGTGCCAGAGGGGAAAAAGAGAAAATATTAAAAAATGTAATATAATAATAATTCAATCTCTTGAGTGGGGATCGAACCCACAACCGTCATCACAGTCCAACCTTGTACCATTGCGCTACTACGGCCTCACTTCATATTATAAATACCAACATAAAACATTTTCAATAATAGGATTCGAATCCACAATCATCACAATCACATATAGACATATACGAACTTTACTATTAAGGCGGCCTTCGAAACCTATGATTTCCGGAAGTTCCGTTGTAAACTCCAAGTCGTTTAAAACCGTCGTTTCTCTTTTAATGTTCGAAATATGGTGAAATGTTCATTTTAATAATATCGTTATTAATGTGAAAGCTTCCAACCTTTCGAGCTTTCGTTACTTTTTATAAAGCGAAACCTCGGAAAATATCAAAGAACGCTAGTACATTAGCCTAATATTAATTTCCTTAAAATGTTTACTTAAAAAAGGAAATAAATTATTTTTTAAATTGTAGCTTCATGCTGTATAGCGCATACAGCAGAGAAGGCAGAGGGACCCTAGTATTAAGGCACTCCGTTCTCCATTTTCCATCGAATTCTGGAGGCATTGCTTGTTGAATGGCGAATCTCAACGCCGCGCCTTGCTTCGACACCAGAGCGAAGAAATCAAAATATACATTTAAATAAATATTTCATTTCCTCGAGTGGAGATCGAACCCACAACCAATCACATTTACACTGACACACTTACTCCACGACCGCATTTTTTTATATTTTTTTTTCTAAATTATTTTTTAAACCAAAATGTAATAAAACGAGTTAAACGACAACAGAGCATATTCTTTGTAAAGAAAAGTAATTTGAAATACAAAATTTTTCTTTTGCCTTTCAGAAATATGAAACACACTATTCACGGTAGGAAGTTCCAACCCTCTATATAATCAAGCTCAATTTTATACAATCAAACGAAACTCGACGAAACGTAAATATTTCAGTCGTAGTTCTCGAGGACGAAGAAAATTTTTCCTTTTCACAACTAAAATACTGTATGTAAAAACTTGAAACTACTTAGTTGTTTCGAAATTAGTATTGAAATTTATTGGAATACCAAATTTGTTACTTATAAGGCCGTCTGATTGTAAACACGGTGGTTTCAGGTTCTCTCTCCAGCGGGGGAATGTATTGAAATATTCAATTAAATTTAAATTATTTTCACCGCTCTGATAGAGAAAACGCGGTGTTGAGTACCGATCCCAAGTGTATTAAATGAACTGTATGCAATATGTAGAAAACTGAAACTACGGAACTGTGGAATGGCCTACCCGCGGCAGTGTTTCCAGGTCGATATGACATGGGTACCTTCAAAAAGCGCGTCTATCTCCACCTTAAAGGCCGGCAACGCACCTGTAGCTCCTCTGGTGTTGCACGGGGTCGTGGGCGGCGGTAATCACTTACCATCAGGTGACCCGAACGCTCGTTTGCCTTGTCCTTTTCCATAAAAAAAAACTGTGCTCTTAGTGAAGATCCTAGGACCTAGTCTATCCTGATGTACGGGAAAAATACTGAATGAATACTGAATGTAAAACCTTGAAACTACTATTAAACTGGCGGAAATCAACGCCGCGCTTGGACTCAGAAGAATTATGATGATGAAAATGTAGTTTCATTTTATAAAATAAGTATTAATAATTGTAGGGATGATTAAAATATACTTTAGGCCATAACAAAAAATAATATACAACAAAAAATACCTTCTTCCAACTAACAACAAAGCTAAATTAAATCTCTAATTTCAAAACATAGAAGTTAATTTCCTACATAAACTACTGAACCTGTATATCAACATGTATATTATTATAAAAAAGTAAAGATTTGTGTGTGTGTATGTTTGTAGTGAATACGAGATCTGAGATCTGAATGTCATTTGTATGACTGAGAACAAGCAAAGACGTAATGCCAATTGCGGTAGAATATGCTTTGTGTTCGCTTTAAGCTGAGGATAACAAGAGTAATCTTGGTATGCACCAGCATCCTCGGCTCAATTAGGCGTGTCAAGGACGTTCTAAGATATTAGAACAATTGAATGAAGTGGTATATCTGGGAAGTATATTTAGTAGAGAGGGAAGATACGAAATCGATATGAAAAGTCATATCACTGCCGGTAACAGAGTTTGGGGCAGTTCGGACACGTTGAGCGAATAAGTGATGAAAGAATGGCAAAAAGGCATTGTGAAGGAAGTTGAGTGGTAGCGTTCGACGCTCCGTTCTCTCTGCTAGAGATACAGGTGCAGTTAAAAAAACATATATATTTATAATACCTAACACCTTCAGCATTTTATATAGATTGAAATTGTACTTCACAGTAAATCATTATGATAAATACATTAGGAGATATCAAATATTCAAAATGACCTAGCCTACGAGCCGTGCGATGTGCGGGGCAGCTTGTTTACGGAACAACCGACTCTAACAGGCGAACGACGGCTTTGTCAATTTTCAGTTCTTAAGTGATTCTTTTTTACTTCCAACACAAGTTCTTTAAGAAGTTACTTTAACGTAAACCAAAGGTACTTAAAATTTTTATATTAATAGTCTTTATAAGTACACTACAAACATACATATTAAACAAGAACATCTTTGTGAAATTGGGACGCTAGTATGTAATAATAATAATGTTTTCTAATAATAAATGTTAGTTTTATAATAAACAATAATGTAATTAATATATATAGTGTTTTTGTCAGCACCATTTTAAATGAAACCACAGTTTTAACTACTCTATAAAAGCCTAATACAATTTAAAAATGTATTTTTTTCCCAAAAATCAAAAAGTGATTTTTTCAAACAAAATAAATAATAAAATTATCGTTGTAAAATAAAACGCCACTTGTCAAAAACGACGCCGACATAAACCTATCAAAGGGAAACCGCCGCATACGCCTCATTCCGAAATCGAGTCGAAGGTATTGGCGGGAAGTTCAAAGTTGTTTAACCTTTAGTAGTACTTTTGTCATAGTATGTGTTTACGTTATTGATATCTATGCGTAACTGCGTCACACGAAATACAGGTATGGATAAACATCGTGAATGAAAAAATCCTACTTCTAAACTGTTGAGGTATCTTGATTAATTTCTTTACGTTGGGTTTAGAATATTATACCCTGTATGCTATTCCCGTAAAAGGGGCGCTGGCGCTTCCACTCTATATATAATAAAAAAAATAAACAAGGTAAACAGAGTACGGACCAAGTGTCTGTATTGATTTAATAACTATTATAAATAAAAAAACAAAGGAACAGATATACTTATTTAGAGCTCAGTGGTCAGAGCATTTAGACAGTTTCCAAGAGGCGCAGGTTCAAATTCGGCTACGCAAATTTTTAATACGTTTTCTAATAAGTATCTTTCTTTCCTAAGTATAGAATATTATTTTGAAAATGTCTAAAATAAAGGATTAGATAATCTTTAGATATTCAAGAGATATTACAACCAAATTTAAAATCGTCGGGGTCCAGTCATTTATCCGTCTCGCTGATTTACGACTTAGTACTTAACCCTAGTGCGCCGTTTTGCTAATACAAACGCTGGAAACGAAACGAAAATAAGAAAGAGCAGAAAAGAAACTACGGCAAGAAAGAAATTATTTTTACTTTAACTTATTTTAGTTTATGACAAGTTAAACTGTGTTTGTTCTTTTTTGTTATAACACTATTATTCTACTGTAATTGTGAGTGAAATTGGCTTTTTGTTTTGAAAACTGTGGTACATAATATATTAATATATGTAGATACCGTGAAGCCAGTCGTGGCGCAGGGGCACAAAGTGTGACTGTAACCGACAGGTTATGGGTTCGATTACCACTCGAGGTATAAAATATTTAATATATCCATTTCTTTCCTCTGTAAAGGCAAAGCGCGGCGTTGAGTTCCGCAACTCAACACGCAATGCCTCCAGATGGAATTCGGCGGAAAATATAGAACGGAGTGTCTTAACACTGGATCTCCCCTCGGCCCTCCCTGCTGTATGCGGGATATAATGTAACGCTGTAGTTACGCATATTGATTTTAATGCAGGTATTGATTTTAATGTTATCTTTATAGCTAAGTCTATAACATTAATTTAATCTTATAAAACGGAGAACTTTGTCATTAAGCTCTTTAAATCTTATTTTATAAAATATATGAAGATTTAGTTCTTAGTTAAATTTTTACAAAAAAATCTTTCATAAACTTACATCAAAATGCTGATGCTCTAAAACAAACTGCGAATAGTCTTGTATATTTGAAACAAAAAGAATTTTTAAGTCACTAATGTATAATATATTTTTGCGCTCAGTACCACGTGTTTGGAAAGTTTTCGTCCAAATGCTTCTAATTCTTTCTGTATATATATATATATATATATATATCTATATA
>JAAIXJ010000995.1:0-18507 GCA_013403705.1 Heliconius hermathena | reverse complement strand
TGTGACTGTAAAACCGACTGGTTGTGGGTTCGATCCCCACTCGAGGAGATGAAATATTTACTTAAATTTATATTTCCATTTCTTCGCTCTGGTGTCGAGGACAAGCGCGGCGTTGAGTTCTGCCACTCAACACGCAATGCCTCCAGAATTCGGCAGAAAGTGAAGAACGGAGTGTCTTAATACTAGGTTCCCTCTGCTTACCCTGCTGTGTGGGGGATACAGCGTGAAGCTGATTTATTTATTTATTTATTTAGTAACTTATCTTTATTTTAAATAAAGTACTAAGACATTCACAGAGTCTAGTCCTCCACTGAGAGGTTTATGTTGATTATTACTTATAAAGATAAAACTACATTACAACAGAATATCTCATAATAAGGTAAGAAAGAACAACGTTTATTTATGAAATTGCTTTCCTTCTTTCTTTTATGATAAAGTCTATGTAAGTAACAATTATAAGTTATTTTTACATTAAATAATTGGCTTTATATTTCTTACAATTTGGTAGGATATTTGTAATTATATATTTATAAGTATATGATGAGGCCAACGTGGTTCAAATCTGTCTGTAAAACGGTTATGGGTTTGATTCCCATTCAAGATAATACATTTATTTTAGCTCGAAGTGATAACAAGAGGCAGTGCGTAGAGTTCCACCACTAAAAATACAGTGACTCGAAAATTAGGAGGAATTCTGCCTACCCTGTATGTTAGAAAGAGCATTAATCTGGAGAAAAGAATGTACATGTATGTACATTTAATGATCATGTCATACTAATATTACAAGTATGAATGAAAGTTTCTTTCACGTTGTTTCACGCCTTCATGCCAATACTACTCAACTAAACATCATGAAAGTTCGTATACATATTCTTAGAGATTTTAGAGAGGATATATGATACTTTTTACTAGAAAAATATGTATTTAAAAAAAATATCAGCCTTTGGCTGTAGTATTAAAATATGTTTAAGCGAAGCGAAGCGAAGCAAGCGTAGCCCCATTTGAGTTTCTAGTAGATAATATAATAAAACAAAAATAAAAACAGATCTAAGATAGGCTACATACAAACATGTGTGTTTGAGCAATAAACATAGAAAAGAGAAAAAAATCACTACGATTTCTGTTTAATAGTACAGTTTATACCATTTTAAATTATAAGCCTATTTGATTTTCTTAAGAAAATCTACTTACACACCATAAAAATTAAAATTATTTACAAAATAAGTAAGAACAAAAAACACTCAGAGATCAACGAACTCGAAAAAAGGTTCGCATCTTTTAGATTAAAGAAAATGATCCCCCGCTCTTTTACTAATGAGTTACTAAGGGATTGTCGTTTACGCAACCGTATGCTTTATTTATTATACATGGGTGAAAAAAAATCGTCGTGGTAGTTATAGCTCCAATTTTCAATTGGGGAAGTGGATTATTTTTGTTTACTTGCTCTCTGGTAACAAGATATAGTGTGGCGATGAACTCCGTTACTCAACACGGAATGTCTCGAAAATTCGTTAATAAATGGGTAAGATTTTCCTTGGTGTATAAGAAAAAATACGTAAATATTACCCACTACCATCTAGTAAACAGCCCTACGATGTGCCGCTGCGCCACGACCGTCTCAGAAAAGGAGTAATGTACCACTCAACTTTCTTTGTCAATAATATAAGTGACAAAGAAGCTAAATAACATAAGACGTAACATAAGAATTCCTTTTAAGAAATTGTAGAAACACACATAATATTATATTCTTGTTTTTCCTTTTGAAGTTTAATAATACACAAAATTTACGTAGAGTTCAAGTGAAATGAGAGAAAGAAGGAGAGTCCAAATGAAAGGCTCTATAAAAATCTGAAATTTATTTTTTTATACGTTTTCTTAATAAGTATTTATTTTTATTTTACTGCTAACTTACCCATTACCAGTTCAAAGAATTCAACAATCCATTTGGTTTTTTGTAGACGCGGAGAGCAGATACCCTATTACTACGAATTTATTTCTTAGTTCACAAATTGACAGGACAAGAAAATAGTTCGAAAATATATATTTTTATAATGTCATATAAATACATACATACACATAATTTACATAGAGTTGTGAACATCACAAGTGAAAGGAGAGAAAGAAGGAGAATCCAATTGAAAGGCTCTATAAAAATCTGATATTTACATTTTTATACGTTTTCTTAATAAGTATTTATTACAACATTAGTTAACAACCACCATAGAACAAGAAAATTGTTTGAATAGTATATTTTATAGTGTCATACAAATGTATATATATATTTATATAAAAGTTTTAAATTACATTTAAATGTTTGGAATTTTCTCTCAGTTATGAAAACAAACATACAGCAATATTTACTTTATAACTATACTGTGTTTATCTAGAAACGTTATATTGGAACACGTTGATTTAGACTTTATACAAAAATATACCCGAGAGTCATCGCTATGCATCTATAAATCAGTCCTTTTGAACCATTCGTTATTTCCATTTTATTTTCCCGTTCAATTCATCCAGAATATGTTTCCGTTCTGTTTGTTTTTTTTTGATACAATTTGATTATATTTGGTTAAACATGTTTGCAAATTTCTAATGTAATTTAAATGTTCAATAATAGTGAATTATTTATATTTATCGTTTTTTATAGCTTCACGCTGTATCCCGCAAAGCAGGTGGAGGGTAGTCTAAATCTAGTGCTTAGACACTCCGTTCCCATTAAACCACTTCCGTACAACACTTCCCCCCGAATTTTTGAGTGGCACTATTCAATGCCACGCTTTACCACGTTACCAAAGCGAAGAAATGAAAATATTAAATATTTAATTTCCTCGAGCGATAATCGAACCCACAACCTATCGATTTTACATACTTACACCACGATTGGCCTCATTTTCTAACACATAATTATAATATATAATTTTTATAAAAAGTACAGAGTCCTTATGTCAACCAATTAATTATTAAACTCTCTAAATAACCACTACAAGGTATAAGATCCGACTTTCTTTTACCCGAACGATATGAAAAATTCGGAATAATAAAAAGAAGAAATTAAACTTATCAAGAAGGCAAAGTGTTAAAAAATTTTAAATTCCATCAATTTTAACACAATGTAACAAACTTAATTTAGGTTAGAAGGAAGCTGCAATTGAATTATTCATTATATTGAAGAAAAACTTCAAAAGATCTTTAAACCTCAAATAAATTCAGCTTGTTTACTGAAACGGCTTTTAAGATAAATAACTTCTAGGATTTAAAAAAAGTCAAATTTTTTATGAGTACTTAACTTTAACAAAGTTAAGTACTACCTACAACATCTTAACATAATATTTGACATAAATTTCCCTATCTCTCTCTCTGTAGTCGGTCCCTCATGTTTAAGGATCGTGGTCAGCATAAGGATAGCATCTGGAGCCAAAGATCAGCCTCCATCGGTTTCTATTGCGTCTCTCTGAACCGTGTGGAACTAGGACGATGACAATTCCATAACTTATATTTTCTTATTATTATATGTACAACTAAATAAAATCAAAATAAATCAGCTTCACGCTGTATCCCGCACACAGAAGGGTAGGAAGAGGGAATTCAACGCCGGGCTTTTGCCTTGATACTAGAGCGACAAAATGAAAATATTAATAAACATTTGCCCGAGTGCGAATCGAACCCACACCCGTCACTTTACAGTCTCACCTTTGTGCTCCTGCGTCACGACGGTGTATATTTATAACTGATATTCATAAACTGAGTGTAGGTGGATAATGGTTTAATATCGACTCAGAATCTTAATATTAATAGCTGTAGTTTACGACAGCTAATAATAGTTTGATGGTGATAAAGATTATAGTTATTGTATATAAAGACTTGTGGTTTCAATTGTACACGATGATTGTGGGTTCTATTCCTGGTCGCGGGAATATTTAAGCTATTTTTGTTTCTCGGTCTCGTTGAATATTCAGCATTTGTTTCTGCTATGAACTGTCCAACTTTTAAAGGGTAAGTGCAGTACAGTTAGTTTTCAGATTTCAAAATGTTTAATATGAAAAAATCAAACAATTTGCGCACCGCCATTTTAAATGTATTTACACACACATGTTTTACTGAATGGAAGAATATAATAATCGAAAAATTACTATATAACTTGTGATAGGAAAGATGACGTCGTTATCTTACCGCTAAATTATCTTTAAATATAATATTTTTTGTCCATAATTATTGCCCATCAGTTCATTTGAGGCCAGTAGTGGCGCAGGGTCACACAAAAGTGTGGCTGTAAACGTGGCAAGTTCTGAAATGGAATATTTAATATTTTCATTTCTTCTCTCTGCATGCAATACTTCCAAAATTCTGTGGAAATAGGTGTCATAACACTAAGCTTGCTCTGCATATCCCGCTACATGCGGGATACAACAGGTGACTGAATTATTCAGCTTCACGCTTTATCCCGCACACAGCAGGGTAGGCAGCTTCCCCACTTTCTGCCGAATTCTGGCGGCATTGCGTGTTGAATGGCAGAACTCAACGCCGCGCTTATCCTCGACACCAGAGCGAAGAAATGGAAATATAAATTTAAATAAGTAATTATTTCATCTCCTCGAGTGGGGATCGAACCCACAACCAGTCGGTTTTACAGTCACACTTCGTGCCGCTGCGCCACGACTGGCCTCTACTGAATTATTTTTTTTTTTAATTTCACGAAACATCGATGTCAAATACAACCAACATCAGAATATAAAACTACATGATATTATAGTTTCATCTAAAAAGATATAGGACATATTTTTCTTCATCCCATAAAGCAATTTATTTGTAGCAAAAACTATTTAATATGCAGCTACAGTTCAGTGAACTGCTTAAGTTATGGTTCCTTAAAGAAATGCCAGACTTATTTGGCGTTCGAAGATATTTTATGTAATAGATTTTATGTAAATAGAAATTTATAAATATGTTATCAGTATTTATTTTTTAAAAGAAAAGCAGCGTCACCAGAAATGAAGACAGAGGGAACCTAATGTTAAATACTCCGATCTCTACTTATCGCCTAATTTCCAAACATTATATGTTCAACATATGTTGAATTATAAAACTCAATGCCTCTTTTTGTCTACCGTAGCAAAAAAAATTAAATAAATTATCTGACCATTTCCCCGATATGGAACCGAAATCATAATATGATTACACTACAGTAGCTACTTTGCTACTTCGCCACGACGACCTCAATCCTGATTCTTTTTTTGAAATATTTATTTCTATGTTATATAAAGAACTTAAAATAAGACACAAAATGTATAAAATGCAAATATACAAACAAGTTTTAGTTTATTTAACACCAAAATTAAAAAAATTGAAATGCTAAACTTTTTTACTAAACTAATTGGTTTTTCACCAAAACTAATTGGTTTTTCACCAAAATCATTATATTCCCTAACTCGTTGACTTGAAATTACCCATATATTTAATCAAACGGAGCATACATTTATTGACTTATGCCAACTGCACTATAATAGCATAAAGCTATCGTGAAAGATATTTTAAAAAACCGGTTAAGTGCGAGTTGGACTCGCCCAAGGAGGTTTCCATATCTATTTCAGGATTGTAGGTCACCGGGAACTACGATATATAAAAGTTTACAAGCTAATTTTGCGGTCATATACACACATTTTGTATAAAATGTAAGTACAAATATAAATTTGCTATTATTTTTCTTTATGAAATACATATAAGTTTTCACTTTTCAGATTTTCTACTTTATTTGTATTGTAAGTTCTCACTTTGTGTCAAATTTCATAACTGTAGGTTCACGGGAAGTACCCCTATAGATTTTGAGTACTCGGCGAATTTCATACAAAATTCACCAAAACGCATAATTAAATGTTCCTATTTTTTGATTGTGTTGACTTTGAAGCTTGATTCTTTCGATCACAAATTTGAATATTTGGTATTTGTTTCAGCTTGATGCTTCCACGCGATCTCGAGGTAATCGTCTTAACAGACGGACAAACGGAAGTCCTATAAAGATCCCGTGGTTATCTTTTCAGGTACGGAACCCTAAACATGAATTTAGAATAACATAAAAAAAATCAAGGTCAATTTCGTTTCCTTATTTAATACTTTCACGAAACCAAGTTTACCGCCTTAAAAACGTGACGTAGGGTATGGCGTGACCAAAGCTCTTCTTGTACCGGGACGACCTTCACAACATATCGACAGCCCATAAATAATATGCGTCACGCACTGGTTTAATCAAGGTTTTCAAATATTTTATGTCACGCAACCATGGTTTTCATGATTATTATATCATGTAATGTACTAATTGTAACACAGTATCAAAGGTACTGGAGGAAGGTCACGTAAAAAGCATGAGGACCCCCCGGAGTGCATGTATGAAGAGGTTGATGACAGTGGACGAGGCGAAAGAGGTATGTAGAGACCGTAGCGTTTGGCGCTCCGTTCCCTCTGACTTCCCGCTAGGAATGAAGCGTGAAGCTAGTTTAGTTTTTTTTTTTACTAATTGTAGATGAAGTGGTAGTATTTTTTGTGAAAACAGAAAGAGCTTAAGTGCTTTCCTTTTTAAGAATATAAAAGTTATTATTCTATTTTTGTTATTTAATATTTATTTTATTAATTTACAATTAATGATAATGTATAAGGAAGGAACGAAAAATCTTGAAAAATAATCTACGATAAACTTTAGTAAAACCAACAATAATACGAAATCACAAACAGCCATTCAGATTTAAAACCTATAGTTTCCACTTTACAATTAAAAGCAAAATATGAACTTCACACATATATATATCGCACACAGTAAGGAACCTTGTATTAAAACATTCACCATTTTAAAAATAAAATATAAGCTACATAAATAAGACTGAGGTCAGCCGTACTGCAGGGGCACAAAATGTGACTGTAAACCGACTGGTTGTGGGTTCGATCCCCACTCAAGGAAATGAAATATTTATTTAAAATTTATATTTCCATTTTTTTGCGCTGGTGTCGAGGCAGGAGCCGAAATTGAGTACCGCCACTCAACACGCAATGCCTCCAGAATTAGGTGGAAAATGGGGAATGGAGTGTCTTAACACTAGGTTCCCTCTGCCTACCCTACTGAGTGCGGGATATATCGTGAAACTAAAAAAAAAATACAATTTAAGCTCAAAAATTCGAAACAAAAGGAAAAAGAAAACCTGAATTACTACGGTAGCAATTTGAAGGCAATGTGCATTAATAAGCGATCAGTATCGGCCCACTTTCATGACTATGGAAATACAAGTACACCGAATTTACATATTGTCATATGGAATTCTTTTTGTTTATCTCGATCTTTATATTATTCTTTATCTATTTTTTAATAAAATAGAGAATTAATAGAATAGAGAAGTTATTTTGAGGTTTTATTTGACACTAGCTCTTGTCGGTGGCGTCGCTCGCATGTTTGGTTTCGCCGATTGAATACAGTGAACTAATATTGAATGATTGAATGACGAAATGATAACTGTGATACAGCCTAGCTTTAGCCGTAAATGGATATTTGTCTATTCAATATTGTATATTTCTAATCAGTAGTTCCTGAGATTAGCGCATTCAATTAAACAAATAGGAATTTAATAAACTTAACATATATATTTTTTAATAATATTATATTAAATAAAATTAAATTACATCGCTATGTCCCGCACACAGCAGGATAGGCAGAGGGAACCTAATGTTAAGACACTCCGTTCCCGACTTTCCGCCGAGGTCTGGAGGCTTTGCGTGTTAAGTGACAGAACTCAACGCCGCGCTTAGCCTCGATACCAGAGCGAAGAAATGGAAATATAAATTTAAGTAAATATTTCATCTCCTCGAGTGGGGATCGAACCCACAACCAGTCGATTTTACAGTCACACTTTGTGCCCCTGCGCCACAACTGGCCTTATATTTTATTAATAATATTATATATACTGTACAAGTATATATTTATTAGAAACAAAGAAAAAGTATCAAAGTAATTTACTCTAATTACTTCTTATACATCGCACTCATTGTTTGAGTGTTACAAGAAATATCCATTAGTGATATTCCACAGCTGAATAAGGTTCAGTGGCCTTAGAAATTAAATGGTTTAACGGATTTAGACGCAGTTTAAGTATCTTTATGTTATTATCACTTTACTATGCAATAAACTTAAATATATTAAAAACACTGTTTTAGAAATAAAAATGAAATCATCTTCACGCTGTATCCCGCACACAGCAGGGTAGGCAGAGGGAACCTAGTGTTAAGACACTCTGTTCCCCACTTTCTGCCGAATTCTGGAGGCATTGCGTGTTGAGTGGCAGAACTCAACGCCGCGCTTAACCTCGACACCAGAGCGAAGAAATGGAAATATAAATTTAAGTAAATATTTCATCTCCTCGAGTAGGGATCGAACCCACAACCAGTAGGTTTTACAGTCACACTTTGTGAACAACACTGTTTTAGTAATTTAATTCAGATATGAACTGAAGTGAAGGAACCAAAGAAAATTAATAGATGTTTTCAGATACTATTTTGATATAAAAAGTTATAGTTTTAGGATTTTCAATAGATAATTAAATTGTGAGATAATTATTCAGCTCTAAATTTTTATGAGGTGCTAAATGGCCTTTTTACGTCTTGTTATTTATTACAATAGCAAACTTAAATCATGAAATGTTCACAATATATATAAATAAAATATAAGTACTATATATACAGAATCAAAAGTAAATATATAGAGTACATATACATACAACGATCTTATACTATTATATATGAAGTTGTTCTTGAAAGAAAAAAAATAATTATATTCTATCAACGTACATGTCAATTTACCTTAGTACAATAAAATTGTACCCTGGATCCTTTAGGATACAAAGAAATTTAAATATATGGAAATGACGGGTCTCTTCTAGTATTAAAAAAAACTGCTACAATGTTAATGGACCCAAGTTATTTTAATGCAAAGGTATATTTAATTAATATAAGTAAGAATTAATAGCAGTAAGAGATTTTAATTTTATCTTACAACAAAAAAGTATCAATATTCTCATTTAACATGTATTTAATTATAAAATTCATATTTGAATTTTCTATTATTACACTCTATCTAGAAAAAAAAATCTATATCCATATACTTCCTAAAACAAAAATATCACCAGGTATATAACGTGATGAGTCGTTATAATAACGAACACGTCAACGTGCCAAGCACGTACGAGTACTACCGGTACGACGACCCACACGCAAAATTGCAAGAATACACAAAAATTACAAGAAACTGCAATAACTACAAGAATGTACAATTTTATTTACTCACGTAGCTCCTTGCAATCAATCACGTGACACTACACAGGCGAATTTGTAAATAATAAATAATAACTTTTATTGTTTATCGCGAACACCGTGTCTACGAGCGTAGCGTGCTACGACCGTAGCGCGACTGTCGTAGACGCGCTCAGCCTACGGCGGCTGGCGAGGAACTCTGATCAATGAGAATTCACGCCTAGCGCCCCGAGGTACTATTACGTGCAATGATTTACGTTATGGACTTTTTATAACGCCGTCATGTACCGATAATACCTGTAAAAGTGCGTATTTTATTTGTAAAGGGAGTTACTGGTAAATGACTTATATGATGTGACGTTACTTCAACGTTTTACGTACATATTGGGTTTATTGAATAAATCAAAATAAATCAGCTTCACGCCGCACACAGCAAGGTAGGCAGGGGGAACGTAGTGTTAAGGCACTCCGTTCCCCACTTTCTGCCGAATTCTGGAGGCATTGCGTGTTGAGTGGCAGAACTCAACGCCGCGCTTTGCCTCGACACCAGATCGAAGAAATTGAAATATAAATTTAAGTAAATATTTCATCTCCTCGAGTGGGGATCGAACCCACAACCATTTATAGTCACACTTTTTGCCCCCTTCCATTAAACTAACGATGGTATAATTTATACGTATGTTTTAACACACCGACAAATAATAAATGGCGACCAACGACCAACCAACCGGTCCAGCCAACTACCCTAAATTAGTGTATAGTGGATGACTTACTATTTAGTTTCTCTAATTCGAACGCAACATAATATAGAAAGTTCCAGAATTTCACTTCGTAACAACAGAGGATCTTACTTATTTGAAATATAATAAATTTTAATTATAATTAATTATATAGAGTTCGATAATTATTAAAACAGAAGGAGTAGAAAAGATGAAATTTCTTTAATATAATAAAAGAAAATTATATTTTTATTTATAAATATGCAGCATTTTCAAATAGGAACGCAAAATAAAATTACAATAATTTGCAAATATATACATATATATAATATGATTGAAAGAAAATCATATTACGGTACCGTCTTTTATCCCTGATACATTTTACTTCGAGAACGAAAAATGAAACTGACATCTCTTTTTCATTTCGTTTGAAACATTATTACAATTTCCGCTTTTCCTGATTTTCGGTGTAAAGTTGAGGAAGCTAAGCGGTCGGAATGTAAAAAGATATGTAAGTGATTTTTACTTCACAAAAAGTAACTTAATGCTTCATAGTATTTACATTTACATATATGATGCATATTTGAGTAATTTCTTCGATTTACTTAATTTAGTTAATAATATTATAGGGCGAACCAACAAATCAGACACAAAATCCAAAGTTTATAATTATTTTGTTTAATCTTGTTCCACATATCTCAATTCTATTTATAAAAAAAACTAAACTAAACTAGCTTCAGGCTTCATTCCTAGCGGTGTAGTCAGAGAGAACGGAGCGCCAAACGCTACGGTCTCTACATTCCTCTTTCGCCTCGTCCACTGTCATCAACCTCTTCATACATGCCCTCCGGGGGGTCGTCATGCTTTTACGTGATTTTCCTCCAGCATCTTTGATACTGTGTTTTCTAAGGAGGTCAACCGAGGTCTCCCCCTACCTCTCTTACCGCTCACTTTTCCATCAGTTCTTTTTATAATTACAATACTTTAATACTAAGTCTAATAACGACTTTCTTCGACAGTATTTTAGAACTTAATGAACACGAACGTCATGTCGTTTGTGCTTTTTAACCGACTTCTGTAAGAAAAGAAGGTTAGCAATTCACCTGTATTTTTTATGTTTTTTACCTCAGAACTTTTGACAGGGTGAACCGATTTTGATAATTGTTTTTATTTGAAAGCTAGCTACTTCCCGTGTGGTCTCATTTTTTTTTGTCCATTTCCGACAATGGTATCTGTGAGAAAATCACATAAGTCTTAAATTTGCATTAGGTGTCTGCGACAAATGGACCAATATTTCAATATCATTCTTTTTTTATTTCAAAGGATACCCATCACTTAAAATTGTCAAATAAATTAATTAAAAAAAAACCTAAAAAAAATAATTGATAAAAGATTTTATAATTTTGCTTACCTAAATCAAAGTCCGTTTTACTTTATGTCAACTTATTTTTTACTTTTTAGTTCGTTATCTGAGTCAGTTTTTTTTGTTAAAAAATATTTTTATTGGAAATCCACCGGAAAAGACTCGGCACACTGCCGCCACTTCATACAATCGGTAATGGAAACAATATCAAATGACGTCCTCATAATCACAGTGACATCTATTAATATAAAGGAGATATTTAGAAATAATTCTGTATATAATATAAATAAATTAAGCGTAAAGATAATGATGGAAAAAAACAATAGAAATCTTGAGAATCTTTTCTTTTAATCATTGTCGTCCTTCTACATATTATTTTAATTAAATTCACGTAACATTTCACCTAATTCAATCCCATTTTCACAACTTTAAATGAGATGAGAATATAAAAACGAAATATTGTCTACAGAAACATTCCTTGATTTCAATGAAGAACTATAGAATCTCAGCTTCACGCTATATCCCGCACACATCAGGGTAGGCAGAGGGAAGTATAATAATACTAGTATTAAGACACTCCGTTCCCCACTTTCTGCCGAATTGTGGAGGCATTGCGTGTTGAGTGGCAGAACTCAACGCCGCGCTTTGCCTCGACACCAGAGCAAAGAAATGGAAATATAAATTTAAGTAAATATAACTATAGAATCTATTTATATAAAATGGGATTTATCTATGCACGTTATGTATTCTATTATTTAAATTAGAACGGATTCACTCACTGAAGCTTTCGTACCAATTTCAAAATTGTAGGTAAACGGGAAGTACAATCTTTAAACTGCGTTTTTTTTTATAAGTTGTTAGATGCCACAGACTTTTGTCGTCCATGCCTTTTTTTATTCTTGATTGGTTATTAAAGTTTTTGTTGTTGGTTTCTTTTTAAAATATAAAGTGAACATTTATATTTTGAATGTTGTACGTTCTTTTGTGTCAATATACGAGTATTTTCTGCCGTGTGATCCCGGCCTAGAATAGGATCATCCTGGTACTGGTGGTGTCGTAAGAGGCGAAAGTACGTGTGGTAGAGTCACGTCGCCAGCAATGGCAACACGCATGGGCAGACTCGACCGGATCATTACCACCCCCGGCATTTAAAACCGGCGTGAAGTAGTGGCTTTATACCACTGCATTTCGCATCAGGTAATGCCGGGCTCCGGCGCCCAACCCACCTTAAAGGCAGGCAACGCACCTGTAGCTCCTCTGGTGCTGCACGGGGTCGTGGGCGGAGGTGATCACTTACCATCAGGTGACCCGAACGCTCGTTTGCCTTGTCTTTTCCATAAAAAAAAAGAGTTTTGTGGTCGTTGATCATGGTGATTGTGGTGCAGTAATTGGTTATGTTTTTTATTTTTCGGTTTATTTAAATTAATTATTGTAAGTTTTAACTTCGTGCCAAATTTCATAACTGAAGGCCCACGGGAAATACCCTATAGATTTTGATTACTATTAAATCGGCTCATAAATGCTCATATTTATGAATCGATTCAATAGTTTTAATTTATTTGTGTAATTAGACTTTATGTATATCTTTTATCAATAATTAAGATAAAAACTTTTGTATACTAATCTCCAATGTTGCAAGCGGTATTCACCTTAAAAGATAAAGCATTTAGTGATAAGAAAATTAGAATTAAAAATATTATTGTAAAATTTATGTAAATACCACTGGTGACTCTGAATAAATAAATAAATAAATTTCAGCTTGACATCTCCACGCAATCTCCTGATAAATGGTCGGAGACGAACAGCAAAGTGATACTATAACGATTCCGTTTTTATCATTTGAGGTACAAAATTCTAAAAATTACTTATACAAAATAAATAAAACTTTACCAAAATCAAAACAAGAATTAAAAACTCTATATTTTTAATAAAAACTACATCACTCACACCATTTTCTCGTAAAATAATTGTATAAGTTGAAACAAGTTTGCAAAATTTAATAACTTTCAATATAACGTTTAGTGGTAAAGTTTCTACGTGTAATGGAAACTTATAATTGAACTGCCTCCAATAGTTTTGTCTCGATTGAAAATTGTGAAATAAAATGTATATGAAACTATTTTTTATTTATATCCAAAATAATTAATATTTGGGGCTATCGTGGCACAGTAGCACAAGCTTGGGACTGTTAATACGACGGTTGTAGACTGATCCCATTCGGGTGAAATGAAATTTAAATAATGAACCAGCTGTTTTCTGAAAAAATAAAATTTGTAAAACACTATCCTTCCTATTATTGTCGTTATATTGAAACTATGTATTCCCACTTATTTTGGTTATACTCACTTTGGTTTTACAGTCACACTTTGTGCCACTGCGCCACCAGTCGTGGCGCAGTGGTTGTAAAACCGATTGGTTGTGGGTTCGATCCTCACCCGAGGAGATAAAATATTTACTTAAATTTATATTTCCATTTCTTCGTTCTGGTGTCGAGGCAAAGCACGGCGTAGAGTCCTGCCACTCACACAATGCCTCCAGAATTTGGCAGAAAGTGGGGAACGGAGTGTCTTAACACTAGGTTCCCTCTGCCTACCCTGCTGTATGCGGGATACAGCGTGAAGCTGATTTTATTTGATTTGTATAGTACCTATCTTGCATAGGCAATGGTGATGACGCATGCTAAATAACATATAGAATCGTTCGGTTCAAGTTGGCGCACTTTTACCTTTAAAATATCACTGTGCAATAGAATAGTGATATTACGGAAATAAAAATATAATTTCGACATATGCATTTATTATTTTATAAATCAAAATATACAAAGACAGTATATTTCTTAATTCTTAAAAAAAACCTTTGGGGCACGTAGGCGTAATTCGGTTAACTGCACGCTTAGATTACGGTAATAAAATTAAACTTCTTTTACTTATATTACCTAAAAATAACCAATATTTCTTTAAGGAAGTGTATCCAATAATAATTTTGAACAATTTTATAATTTGTTGCTTCGTATATTTATATGGGTCCGTAATCGGCTACACGTTATACACGGCTATAGTACTTACCCGCGCACACTTTCCCTGAGAAGCCAAAATCGATGCTAATTAATAAAGAGCTAGAAGTACTACAGAAATTAAGGGGTATATTTCTGTAGTACTTCTAGTGTAGTTCTTCTCTATATAATATTAATCATAATTTTATTAATCTATTAGATTACAATTTCGCAAGTAATACAGTTTCCTAAAAGTAATATAATTTAAAAACGAAGCGCGGTGAGGCACAACGACATAACGTATTTGTGGTCTCACAATGGTGCTTTCAGTTGGTCAAACGTACCTCCCTCAACGGAATCTAGAGATACGGGCAGTGCACTCACTTATCTACATGATTATAGAAAAACGAAGAGAAAGAAAATGAGAAAAAGATTTTACTGGTTACAACATTTTATAATCATTATAGTTATAACGGCATATATTTATAAGCACTAACAGTTGGATAAATTATTAAATAATTCAGTAGTACTGTTAAAATGCTGGCCTTATACTGTTAAAAGTACAGTAGACTTTTACTATTGAAAAAATGTATTTCCTTGAGCAAATTGTTGTTACTGTAACATACGAGTATACATATATGTTTAAGTAATAAAATAAACCCGGCAGAAAGTATGTGCAATTTTTTTAAAAGATTTATTTTTTAGTTCCGAGATTATTTTTTAATGTAGGTACAACGAAAAGAATAAGGAAAAAAAGAAAGAAGACGGTATATCTATACCGTTTTTACACACACACACACTTACACGTATATGTACATGATTAAAAATTAATCTCTACAGCTGAATCCCATTGAAAATCTGACCTATATGTCATCAAAATCGTATGAAGATGAAATGTAACGAATCGCATTTGATCACGTATTATATTTTCGTTCGCTTTCTATTTTTATATAATAAGAATAGGAAAACTTATCACTTCGTTTTCTACTTTTAGGCAATTGATTGCTTTAAGTTTGTATACAGCAAAATCTGGCGTTAAAGTGCCTCTGCAATTTAATATTCTAAACGGAAACCGGAGAACGAAAATACATCATCAGATTCTATATTCCCTTTACAGAAATGCGAAATAAGATTTTTTTAATTGAATAAGAAAATAAACAAAACATAATATGTACCTAGTTAGGTTAAAATTTTTCAAAACACCTTGTCAGTGGATGTCTACATTATGAAAATAAACATGTGTCCAAATTTGACGTTTCTACGCACAGCGGTTACGGCTGTGCGTGCGTCTTACCTCAGTCAGTCAAGTACATGTCCTTTTATATATATAGATAATAATTGTAATCTGTTTAGACATTCCAAAAGCTGAAAGTGGCACGTTTTCATGAGGTGTAAATGGGACATGTCAAGCTGAAGTCCAATTGGATAATTGAATTTACTTAAGAAAAATTTGAATTTACACATATGATTCGAGATAGTTTCTTAAATTATTCTCGTTAGTGTAAATATTTAACATACAGCAAGTAAATTGTCTAAATACAATAGTATAACAAAATAAGGTATTAAATATATAATTGAGACCAGTCGTAGCACAGGGGCACAAAGTGTGACTGTAAAATCTACCAGTTGTGGATTCGATCCCCACTCGAGGAGATGAAATATTTATTAACATTTATATTTTCAATTTTTCGCTCTGGTGTCGAGGCAAAGCGCTGCGTTGAGTTCCGCCACTCAATATGCAATGCCTCCAGAACTCGGCAGAAAGTGAGGAATGGAGTGACTTAACACTAGGTTCCGTCTACCTACCCTGCTGTGTGCGGGATACAGCGTCAAGCTGATTTAATTTTTTAAATATAAAATAATATAATCTATGACAAATTAAACAAATGGTTCGTTGAATAAATAATTTTTTCTCATAAAATTATTTGCATTTTTTTTTCAGCTTCACATTGTATCGCGAGGAAGCCACTCCGCTCTCCACTATTTATGGTTAGTCTACATTTTATATACTTTTATTTGTATCTACGTAATTCTGAATATTCACAGTCTCTCGACTTGAACTTGAACCCACTTTGCCAGACATATTCTAACGCGACGGAGGGTTTCTACTTTACGAGGTCTTTAATTTTAACAACACCCTATATTTTCCTTTATTAAAATGTCTATTCGTAATAACGATCGCAAGCGTTTGCCAAATTCTAACAATTTATAAATTCTATGCAATAAATAATAAAGTGAATTTATCTTGAAACATAAATTTAAACTCAGTTTCAAGCATGAACTATTCGGGACTGAAAAACATATTTTTCCACACATAAGAGATTACTAGTAAAAGAATTCTATCCAGGTAGTTGCCTGTGATAATATACTGTGATTTATAAAGGTTAAGGTCAATGAACTATAGAGTTCATGCTGAGTCTTGGCCGTCAGCCAAACAAGTATAGCTACGAAAGTAAAATAATGGATAAAGTACAAAGTCTTCAGTCAATATTATAATATTAATTACTATTAGTCAAGTTTATGCTGTTTATAGTAAGGTTTTATAGTTTTATAGACATTTAGATTACGAGTCGTTTTATTCTATTATTGTATATTTGAGAATTCAGGCGTTACAGTTCTAAGACTATAATTAAAACTTAAATTAAATAAAATTTTATTCATTATATTGGTTTACTAGTGGATCCGCGCGGCTTCGCCCGCTTGAACTATACGAATATTTGTTAAATATATGTATGAAATTACTTTCAATTCTCGATAGGATTAGTAAGAAAAAATAAGCCTAAACTATCAAAGTACGCCGAAAGAGAATAACAGGTAGACTTAAGTAAGAGAAATAAAATTCAAAATATTAGAAATACCTGGTTTTTTAAAATAAACATACAAAACAAGTAAAAGTAAAAAAAAACAAAATTAAATCAGCTTCACTTCACAAGCTTGACAAAGGATAAAAATATTCTGTCTGTATGTTCGAAGATAGGGGCTTTATTATGTTTAATATTAAGAATTTCCTTTAGTTACTTTTGGGCCAGTAGTGGCGTACAAAGTGTAACTGTAAACACGACTGGTTGTAGGTTCGATTCTCACTCGAGGAAATGAAATATTTATTTAAATGTACATTTCCATTTTATCGCTCTGATGTCGAGCCAAAGCGTTAAGTTTCGCCACTCAACACGCAAATAAAAAAGACAAAAAGAAATATACTATGAGTCAAGTTTACGCCGTTTATAGTAATGTTTCGAAGGTTCATAGACATTTCGATTACGGGTCGTTTTATTATATACTTGTATAATTGCCAATCGTTACATTACACTGTAACTGTACTGTATTTATAATGAAAATTAAATAAAATTTGATTCATTTATTAAAATACTAGCGGCCCGCCCGCGGCTTTGCCCGCTTAAACTATATGATTATTGATCTAAAAAACAGAATTGACTGACAATTATAATGACTTCTAAAATGATTTTTATTACTTTAATCAGAAATCTTCTGATACCATTTTTTTACTACAGTGTCGTATTTTCTATAAGGACTTTAGATTGTTTTAAATTAAGAACCAATGTTGATATTTGATATTTATAAAAATATACATAAAGCTAATTATTTCTTATACGTATATATTTTTATAAGATTACGTTCTTTTTACCTATGTTATGTACGTCTCATCATAATTTTAAAACTCTGTTGAATGTGCTGATGTCAGTGAATAATTTAATTTACTGCTTCAGAAAGAGCCTTAAATATTAAATTATTACTGTTATAGTGACATTAACTATGTCGTGGCTGATGCCGCTGATACCGTCTCGCAGTACGCTCGCGATACGTAAGCTGTGGTTATATGGCGTAGGTCATTGACATATTATATACCACTTCTATGACTTGGTATATGACTAGTAGGTGCGTGGTGCTGTTTTATGTCCCAGCTCCGGTGTATGTAGTAGTGTCCGCCTGTCTCGTACGGGTGTGTGGTGCTATTTTATGTCCTGGAACTCTGGTGTATGTAGTAGTGTCCGCCTACGGTTCGACACACGACTGTGGGATGTGTGCCGTGCGTTTATTTAACATATCGGCCGCCTTGCGGTAGTGCGTTCGTTCCAACGACTTTTATTGATCTCACAAATCAATCAACATCACGAATCACCATTCTA
>JAAIXJ010000971.1:0-31410 GCA_013403705.1 Heliconius hermathena | reverse complement strand
CAGCGGTAGCGAAGACGATATGGTCAAAATGCTAATCTGCAGTGTAACAATGGCAACGACGAAAGGCATTGTGGAATACTATTTAAAAATGGCTATAAAGATAGAAACGAAGTAATCATATCCTCTTTAGAAGAGATTATGACCATTTCTGTTACACCTTCCACATTCTGAATCCATCCTCCGATGGGCACTTAGAGTAAAAACAAAACTATATATAAATTGTATAATTGTAATAGGTATTAAGTAAATAGATAATACGTGAAATGTTTACAAAAAGGCAATCTAAAAATACCTGGACTTTTTAGAAATTAAATATCGAGATAATTATCTCTAGTTATAAACCTAGTTTAAGTAGCAGATAAATATAAAACTGTTGATTAGCTGGTAATAATGAAAAAGTTAAAAAAAGTAAGAACCACGTGTCTGTGTCTTTTTACATTTTTTTAAAATCGTGATGTAGAAAATGCTCTGACGTTTTCTGCGAACCTATTGTAAAGGAGTATGTACGCATTGCCCCATAAAATAATTACGGATTCAATCGATTTACAGGTTCACTAAGTTTAAGCCTACTTCTGTTATCAATATTATGAACATCATAAATTTTTGTAAAATCATTAATGTTTTTCTTAACATACATAATATCTTTAAAAATCTATTGAGATGCAACTGTCAATATATATTTAAACTTTTGCCTTAAGGAGTATTTAAGGCTTAAGTTATAGATTGCACGAATAACTCGCTTCTGCAGGACAAATATTGGTTTTATTACCGGCTGCATTACCCCAAAAGTAAAATCTCACAGGACATGATTATGTGGAAGTAGCTGAAATTAACAAGTCGAGCCGTTTCCACGTCATTTAATAATCACATTTTTGTGACCGCGAAAGCTGCTGAACTAACTCTATAATAAAAGCATAATGTCACGAAATTGGGCGGTGCGTGACTCAACTTTCAACTCTAGGTTCCCTCTGTCTAGCAGGATGCTATACAGAAAGGGCCATCAAGCTATTAAAACCACAGTTAAATGAGAAACCGATTATTCCTCTAGAAATGATGCCTCACGTTAAGTTCAAATAAACACTTTCATCAAATTCTATTTACGACGCATACAAAAAGGTTTTGCCGCACAACCTTATTTAAATAAGAGAACTGCCTACGAGAGATTACAAATGCGAATATTTTGCTATACGATTCTCAACTTTATTACCATTTCGCAACAATTGTTGCAATGCGGAATGATGAAATATTATATATTCGTAGCGAATAATTCAGTCCACAATACAATATAGATGCCATTAACGATGTCATATTTAAAGGAAGGAAATATAATTTTAATAGTCTCAGAATTTTTCTCTAAAATAAGTGATGGAGTTTTAGTATTTTTTTTACTATTAAATATACTTTCGTCCTACTTATAAAAAGAACATGGAATCTAATTGACAACCATCTATTATAGCATAAGCCATCATGGCGCTGTAGAACAGAATGGTAAACTCAATTGTTGTGGGTTTGAGTTTTTTTTTGAGGAAATAATTTTTTTTTTTAAAATCTCGAAGTAGAGCAAAAGTGAAGAACGAGAAAGAGAGATCTTGACACTAGGTTCTTTCTGTTTATCCTGTATTGCGAAATACAACGTGAAGTTATAGAAAAATATCGTTTATCATTATTAATATGTGTATACTGTTTATTGAATATTTGATATTGTTTTCTTTTTGCTTTTACTATGTTTGCTGATTCCAACGCTCACATTGATTAATACGTAACTATTTAAGATAAGTAACTCTGTATTTCTCTTTAAGTGAAATGCAATTTCTTTTGAGAAATAAATAAACTCTTTAACCATATATAAAAATACATTGTTAATAATTGTAATTTATATTGTTAATAATAATTGTAACTCGTAGGTTACAAATAAATACTAGCAGGTTCGTGTGTACGAATAAGGTGGCCCCGGTCCTTTTGTTTTTTTTTATCTTTTCAGAAGTCATGTCTTTGAAAATCTGCGTGACTTTCAGTCGTCGTAAATATTTTGTTGTCTTCTAATCATCCAAGTTCGATATAAAAAGATCCATTAACTATAACGGAAATTTACGTTTCGTTTCTGTACCTATACAATTTGTAATTTTTATGCCAGTTTTTATGTATTAACACTCTATATATGCATTAACGAAGTAAATGATCAATTAATAGGTTATTTTTTAGTTTCACGCTGTTTCCCGCACAAAACAGGGTAAAGAGGGAACCTGGAAACGTAGTGTTCAGATTTCCCGTCCCCTTCTGTTCCTCATTTTTATTAGGTAACGCAATATAAAGTCTAAACTTAAGAATTATAGAGGAGTATTAAAAAAAATTGTATAGATATCCTAGGGGGAGGTCTGTGGCTAACAGTGGGCGTCGAAAGACTCATATGATGATGGTGATGATGAATTAAAAAACTTCTGTTACTTCTATGTCTCAATATATTACATATAAAAATATTAATGCTATTTTTATAAATTACTCTTTCAGTTTGTTTTTCTTTGTACAAAATAAGACGCGTCAGACGTAAAGGCAAATTCAAGTTGATATTTGCCTTTTAGTTATTTGACAGCTGTCAAACTGTCAAGCAAAATTATTAGAAGTGTAGGGGTAGTTTTTTTAAATAGAAATATTGAAGATATTTACAATACTTTCATACATAATTATTTATATTTTCCTAAGATACAGCGATTCTTATTTACGTACTAAAATTAAACTACTAATTCTACGTTTAGCGTGTTTCATTAATATGCTTAATGAATCTGTGAGAAAAGTAAAATATTAAAAAAAAATTAAATTAAATTAGCTTCACGCTGTATCCCGCACACAGCAGGGTAGGCAGAGGGAACCTAGTATTAAGACACTCCGTTCCCCACTTTCTGCCGAATTCTGGAGGCATTGCGTGTTGAGTGGCAGAACTCAACGCCGCGCTTAACCTCGACTCCAGAGCGAAGAAATGGAAATATAAATTTGAGTAAATATTTCATCTCCTCGAGTGGGGATCGAACCCACAACCAGTCCGTTTTACAGTCACACCTCGTGCCACTGCGCCACCACTGGCCTCAAGTAAAATATTGCAAACATATTTTTCTGTTGGCTCCTTTCTGAATTCGAGAAACTGAAATGACTCTTTCCTTCGAGTAGGGATCGAACTCATGACCACCAGGCTAGCAGCCTCAAAGCGGAAAACGGACTATAGAGTGCTGTAACACTAGACTCTTCATACAAGAAAAATGAAAATATTTAATATCTTTAATAAATATTAAACTAAGCAAAATTTTGAACCCGCAACTATCGTGGAAATATAGACACGATTTAACCAACTGTTCCATAACTAAATACATACACAAATATCTATCAAAATATATCAAGTGTTGTCGGAAAATATAAGATCAAACAAATTATTTATTCATCGAATTATATAGTCTCACAATTCTCGAATAAAATCAACAAACTAACGGGCAATTTCATCAAAATCATCCTTCCAAACCATTAAATAATAGATAAGTTTGCTTTACCAAAGTAGGCCTGAGAAGGTCGCCCCGTGTCGATATCCCTTTTCACGGAGATTAATCTTTTGCTCCGAGATTAAATCCCGCGCTGTCTTATATCAATCAAGACTAACGCTGACAGTTTTTGCGGGCTATCTGATCGAGATCTGAAATGGTTGTTTAGTAAGATAGATATTTTTTTCATTTAAAAGTTTGGTGTAAACAGTGCGGAATTTCCCATTTTTGGTATTGGTAGTTTTATCAGAATTATCAAACTGTTTTTTTTAAGTTATTTTGTTGGACAGGATATAGAATTTTTATAAGTAAACCCTCGTCCCTTGATTATGTATAAACAAAAAACAAAAAACCTTTTAAAGCTTTTTATCACGTAAATCTTCATACATAAAAAAATATACCTTACCCCATTTTGCAGGATAGCAAACTGTGAGAGGTGACGAGGTTAGCACTTCCCAAACGAAAACTTAGACAATCGACTCAAATTATGCGAGAGGAGATTTTCTTTAGCGATGAATTCCCCGTTTTTAGCTGTACATTTTACAAAAAAAATATTTCAAAGAAAATATCATTAGAACAGTCGATTTAAGCCGGCTGAATGATCTTGTCAAATGAGAAACCATTAATTAATTGATGATTTTTTTAACAATTTTTTGTGAAGTTTTTTTTCTGAGCTGAGGCCATTCGTGGCACAGGGGCACAAAGTGTGACTGTAACCACGACTGATTGTGGGTACGATCCCCACTCAAGAAAATGAAATATTTATTTAAATTTATATTTTCATTTCTTTGCTCTGGTGTTGAGGCAAAGCGCGGCATTGAGTACCGCCACTCAGCACGCAATGCATCTAAAATTCGGCGGAAAGTGGGTAACGGAGTGTCTTATCACTAGGTTCCCCCTGCCTACCCTGCTGTATGCGGGATACAGCGTGAAGCTTATAATAATAATAATGATAATATTTTTTTTTGAGGACAAGAGTTATTTTACTCTCTCGCATTTTGCGGGATTTTTTTTTGCGGGTTTTGGTTATAATATAATCATTATAAAGATGCATTGTAAACTTAAATAGCGAGACGGTAAGTATACAAGAATGTAGATAGGTAAATACATAATTTGTTACAGTCCTTTATATACATGGTTTCTTTTTTGTTTTTGAATCAAATTCTCTAAGGAGACCCGACATATTTTTGTACATTTCTTCGCTCTGGTGTCGAGGCAAAGCGCGGCGTTGAGTTCTGCCATTCAAATCGCAATGCCTCCAGACTTCGGCAGAAAGTGGGGAACGGAGTGTCTTAGCACTAGGTTCCCTCTGCCTACCCTGCTGTGTGCGGGATACAGCGTGAAGCTGATTTATTTTGTTTAATATTTACTTAAAATATAAAGTGACACAAGCGTGTGACTGTAAACGAGACGATTGTGGGTTCATTTCATTTCATTTTTGGATTCTGGTAACGGGGGGGAACGGACTGAGTTCCCTCAGCCCTACTATAGGCGGAATACGGTGTGAAACTGAGAAAAAGTAATAAGTAAATTAAAATTTGTCTAAGAGAATTAAAAAAAATCACTGTAAATTACATATTTTTTCTTAAATGGGTATTTGTTGGGACCGCCAAAGGATTACTAAGCTCAAATTTACTGCAACGAAACGAACGCTTATTTTAAAATTTAGAGGTTTCAGCTTGAATATTTAAGTATTAGGAGACATGGTCTAACCAAGCCTCCTAACTCCTACTAAATAACACCCGGCAAATCATTTATTTTATTACAAAAATATAAATTTAGATAGTTTAATATGGTCTTCAATTCCTACTTGCAATTCACAATATCTCTTATAAGTAAAAAACGCACATTGAAACTAAAAGAAGCCATCATTTTTAAAAAATAAATGTTTTTCTTAGAAAATATTTCAATGAAATCTTTACTCAAATTATTCTTCCACCTCTATCAGATTATAGCCAACAAAAATTTATTATGAAGGATGGCAATCGAATCAAAGTTTCCGGTTAGTTACATGACGTTCACAGATTATCAGATCACATCAGAATTTCTCATAGCACTCCTGGTCGCCGCCTTAACTAAGTACGTTATAGTATGGTATTACTTTGTATGATATATTGGTTAGCTTAGAGAGGATTTATTAATACGTTGTTTTTACGGTTACACGTTGTATCCTGCATAGAACAGGTTAGACGGAGAGAGCATTGTGTCAAGACATTCCTTTATCCACTTTTATCTAAAGTATCGATATGTCCTTTGAGGCCATCGTTGTGCACAGGCACAAACGTGTGACTTTAAACGACGAGAACGACGACGGTTGTGGGTTCTATTCGCACTAGGAGTAATGAAGTATCTAATATTTTGATGTTCTCGCTCTGGTACTGAGGCAAAGCGTGGCGCTGAGTTTCGCCACTCAATACTCAATGGCTCGTGAATTCGGCGGAAAATAAGAAGCGGAATTGTCTGAATGGAGCGGACTGTCAACGGAGTAATTTGACACCAGCTTCTCTCTGTTTATCCTGCTATGTGCAGGATACAGTGTGAGGCTAAAAAAATATCTTTTGCTTATTTATTTTGCCTAAGTTATTTTATGTTGTTAAATTAAAGTTAATGATGCTATACATTTAAATAGTAAGAGTAATAATAATTTCTTAAGCACATTTAATACGTTTAGTTACATAAAATACGATATTGGGTCTACCTCGAACAAAAACATGCACACGTCCGTCGATTTGTTCTAATCCAATTTATAAAATTCATTTTGTACGGGTGTGAGTCAACGTTGATCAAGATATACGCGTGTAGATATATTCTATATTTATTGAAACTGCATAAAAAAATTATACTCTAGATAAAGACACAAGTAAATAAATATTTAATTCAATTTCAACAACAATAATTTTAGGTTGAGGCCAGTCGTGGGGCAGCGGCACGAAGTGTGACTGTAAAACCAACTGGTTGTGGGTTCGATCCCCACTCGAGGAGATGAAATATTTACTTAAATTTGTATTTCATTTCTTCGCTCTGGTGTCGAGGCTAAGCGCGGCGTTGAGTTCTGCCACTCAATACGCAATGCCTCCTGAATTCGGCAGAAAGTGGGGAACGGAGTGTCTTAACACTAGGTTCCCTCTGCCTACCCTGCTGTGTGCGGGATACAGCGTNAACTAACGTGGAAACGGCTCGACTTGTTTATTTCAGCTACTTCCACAGTATCATGTCCTGTGAGATTTTACTTTTGGGGTAATGCAAATGATTTTACCAAAATTGGTGATGTTCATAATATTGACAACAGAAGTAGGCTTAAACTTAGTGCACCTGTAAATCCATTGAATCCGTAATTATTTAATAGGACAATGCGTACATACTCCTTTACAATATGTTCGCAGTACACCACGATTTTTAAAAAATGTAAAAAGCTTCTTACTTTTTCATTATTATCAGCTAATTAACAGTTTTGTATTTATCTGCTACTTAAACTAGGTTTATAACTAGAGATAATTATCTAGATGTTTAATTTCTAAAAAGTCCAGGTATTTTTAGATTGCCTTTTTGTAAACATTTCACTTATTATCTATTAACTTAATACCTATTACAATTATACAATTTAAATATAGTTTTGTTTTTTACTCTAAGTGCCCATCGGAGGATGGATTCAGGATGTGGAAGGTATAACAGAAGTGGTCATAATCTCTACTAAAGAGGATATGACCACTTCGTTTCTATCTTTATGGCCATTTTTAAATAGTATTCCACAATGCCTTTCGTCGTTGCCATTGTTGCACTGCAGATTAGCATTTTGACCATATCGTCTTCGCTACCGCTGTAGCAGTAGCAACTGTAATATATCATATAAAGGCTCTGCCATACGTTATCTAGTCTATGAGAGATATATTAAAGAAAATTAATGTATGCATGCAAGTATGTATGCCCTCAAAGTTAGGAGACCGCTTAAAAATAAACGGAAACGTTTGAAACTTTACAAGATGATAAAAGTTGACTAAGGACGCCATTTTGACTCCGACTCACTTTGATATAGGATCGATTTTAGCTCTTTTAACGTATGGTCTTAGTGACTTCTAAGATATGCCACAAGCTAGCGACAGATAAGTAGGCGATCATTGAAAAACTTTAATATCGTGTTCTCGGAACTCTGAACTGTATACAGGGGCATGATAAATCTTTGAATCTGTCGAGACATATTTTAGTATGTGTCTTTATATTTTTTTGTCAGCTTCACGCTGTACCCGGCATGTTCCAGGGTAGGCAGTGGAAGCCTAGTGTTAAGACATTTCGCTTCTCATTTTTCCGCAAAAATTAGCACTTCTAAGGAATAAGTAGATAAAAACAAGCTTTTAATCCTTAACATTGTCTTAGAACTTTTTTATACATAATTTTATCCTATATCATGTGTAATCGCGTCAAAATTGGAGCAGGATATCGATACTAAGCAATATTTCAATTGCCAGTTAATATTTATCAAATAATGTCTACCGCACTCATACAACCGAAGTCAAACGGCTGACCTAAGTCACCTTCAGCCGCAGATTACCCCATACATCACCGTAACGGTTCCATTCAACAGCGCAATCCATATCAATTTACAATACTCGACCGATAAGTAGCAGAGGTCGCAGCGTTTACCCTCGCGTTTTGAAAAGAAGCCATTACTTTCAGCTGGTCAGTTTTAGACCTTATCGTATATATAATCCTTTAGTTAGATCTAACAAACCATTGGGGTGTAAAACTTGGTGAACACATTATTTGGTTGTTAAAGAACATTTCGTATTGCTTAATCGTTCTGCGATTTGGATTTCAGGTTCCAACAAACATTTTCATAAATCTTATCTTTTTATTATTTCTATAAAATTTAAAGGCTTCAATCTCTAAAGATTGTGACATCGTATCACAAAAAAACTTAAATACTATCTATCTATCTATATATCTATCTATATATACGAGATTACTATTTAATTCAAAAGTAATTTAAGCCTATTTACTTATAATGCCTGCCTGAGGCCGACGTGGCGCAGTGGTCAGTGGCATGTGATTCCTCGAAAATTTTTATACTAAGATATTGTGTTACAAATAGAAACCTACGAAGAAAAGCTACAAGCTTGTACCTTTCAATTGTTTTCCATAGTCAACTATTTTTTTAAATATATCGTTTAAAATTCTGTACCTAGTTATTGCTTTTTTTTAAATAATTTACAAATTTACGCAAAAGATCTCTCTCATTTATCTTTTCTCTACAAAATATTCAAAAACAAAACCGTAGCTTTAAATTCAATATTCACTTGGAAGGCCAAATGTTACTGTTTCCCTGACAGCAGCTGCAAGCGCTGAATGTGTAATACATTCTGCACTGTGTACCATAACATCGTTTGTACATACAATAATATTCCTTATACCTATAATACTAAAGGCTATAATTGTGTTTTGTGAACACAAATTTCCATAGCATGCTTCGGGTTAAAATGAAATCTAAGTTATACATAAAACTCAAAAGTATTTTAAATCACGTTGCAAGGATTCTTAAGTGTTTTAAAATATATTTATAATGATAAATTAAATTGTGTATAATATCGTAAGGTCCAAATAGATAATATTATTTTATATTCTCGATTCCTACATTCGTATTTATCTATATATATATAAAAGGACATGTACCTGACTGACTGAGGTAAGACCCACGCACAGCCGTAACCGCTGTGCGTAAAAACGTGAAATTTGGACAGATGTTTATTTTCATAATCTGGACATCCACTAGAGACACAAGGGATTTTGAAAAATTTTAACCCTAAAGGGATGAAATAGGGGTTGAAAGTTTGTATGGATTTTTTTTTAAATCGGCACCGATTTTTATAAAATTTGAAATTCAGACTCTTAAAAAGATTTCATTGAACACGTGTTTCATGGTTTTTTAGAATTCACCCCCTAAGGGTTCAAATAAGGGGTTGAAAGTTTATATAGAAAAGTCTTTAAATCGCCATCGATTTTTATAAAAATTTAAATTCAAACTGTTAAAAATATTTTATTGAACATGTGTTTCGTGGTTTTTTAGAATTCACCCCTAAGGATGCAAATAAGCGGGCGAAGCAGTGGGCGCGCGCCGACTAGTCATACTATATGAGCTTCCACATGGATGAAGATTGATGATTCTTTCTTTATATTCGTATGTATATAAATATAAAATAAAATGTAAGGTATTGAAGCCAGTCGAGGCGCAGGGGCACGAAGTTATTGTGGGTTCGATTTCCATTCGTGGAAAAGATTTTTTTTATATTTTCATTACTTTGCTCTGATGTTGAGACAAAGCATGGCGTTGAATTCCGCCAGTCAACACGCAATGTCTACCAATTTCTGTGAAAAATGGGGAAAGGAGGTTCCCTCTGCCTACCCTGCTTTATGCAAGACACAGCATGATGCTAAAAAAAAGAATGTATGTATCTTCTCAAAACTATTTTAAGTAAAATCAAAAACACCAAATTGAAATCAATATAAAAAGACTAGAAGAAAATACACAAAATGCCTAATGAAGAATAGTTTCTAAAGAAAATGCGCGATTAAAATGTACAATTTCCAAAATAAACGTCTACAAGACAGAGGATCAGTTCCAAAATAAACGTCGACAAGACAGAATATGTCCAGGAATTATTGTTTAGTTTTAGATAAAATAAAGCATATATACTTATTTGTATTCTTACTATATGCTGTTGTGGCACAGGTTGTGGGTTCGATCCCACTCGAGGGAATGATTATTCAGTGTTTTTTAATATTATCATTTCTTGGCTCTTACACCAAGGCAAAAGCACTAGGTTCTTTCTACTCTGTTTTCTGTATGCGGGATATGGCATAAAGCTGATTTATTTGATTTTATTTTTATTTTCTTACTGCAAAATTATTTTACTTATTTAAAAATGGATCTTTCATTAAAATTAACTTTCGATTAATCTATATTGCGTTTTAATTGAAATCTTAATAGATCAAAATTAAATCTTATTGACTTACTTGTTGAGTTGAGAGGTGTCCCTTTACAAAATTGATCTGTAGGAGGAAGTTACCTGAAAAATAGAAACAAAAATCACAATTAAATTCTCTTAAAGTTTTAATAAGTGAATTGTCTTCATTATCTATTGTGGGTCTATATTATTTATATTTTTGAGTAAGAAATACCTATATTTTGATTTCGAATTATATCAACAGTTGTACGGAAATGAAAAAGGTTCTCGCAATTTTATTTCTATTTGGAGACAGTTCCAGATGTTCGCCGCGTCACGGACCGCGTGTAAGTATTGACTTGAAACAACTTTGCTTTACAGGATATTTACTCGCTATTTTAGTTTAAAGAATTGTAGAATAAGAAAAAAACTACGATAAAGGTCTAGAAAAATAGATTTGATTTATGTGTTTATGATGGTACAAAGTTTGATTATAAATTTGGTGTCACTGAAGCTTAGGCTTGTAGTTTTATTTATTAAGTTTCCGACAAAGTTGTGGCTGTTTTAACTTGTAACTGATAACGCCAACTAGAGTTTAGACAATAAAATCGTTAATATGAACAAAAAATAGATAAAGTTATTCATGACGGCAATTACTCAACCTAAAGGAGGCCAGTCGATGCGCAGGGGCACAAGTGAGCTAGCTACTGCAACGCACAAGTGCCGTTTACAGCCACATTTTGTGCCCCTGCGCCACGACTGGCGTCTAATTCGCAAATATATTTAAATAATTTTCTACTATTTTAATATAGAAGTATAGGAGTGTAAAGAACAAAGATGTTATATAAACCTTTTTTTCTAAAATACGATCCATTATTACATTGTTCTTATATAAAAACAGAAATCAATAGATTAGTCTATTGTCAGTCGTCGATTTCATAATTTAAAACAAGAACGCTTTTGGAATGTTTTTTAATTGTTAATTGAGATCGATAAAATTTATGAAAGAAAAATATTATACATATACCATTATATTAAAAAACATTCTTTATTTCTTGAATTTATGAAGAATAATTAGAAGAATGACAAGAATGTAAAAGTTTTTATTTATTATACGCATAGGAGTACTTCGATGATAGATTGTGTATTTTTTTTCTTTAAATAAATAATAATAATAAAAGAAACATGTTTTGAAAAATATTTAATAAATATGCGAATACTGTAGGATGTTCGTGTTCTGAATTCTAAAATTTATTTTTCATAAATTTTAGAATAATATTACATTATATTTCAGATACAGAGCGTGAGCTGTAAAGTTGTAGTATCACTAGAAAATCTATCAGTGAAGTAGACTAACAACACAATTTATGTTTAATATTCAAATGTTATTATTACTTTGGCTGCTTAATATATTACCATTTCGTATAATAATTTATGTAGCAAGATTTGCATGTCGGAGTCTCTATAGGTACAGTAGGTTCCGGTAGTTTCACGTTCACGCATAAAAAATTATAAACAAAGTCAGTCTAGTATAAAACACTCCATTTTTTACTCTACGCCAAATTCTTAAGTGGGATGAGTGATTAAACTTAACGCCTCACGTCTATTAGAGAGAAGAAATGAAAATAATTCATTTCCTCAACTGGGGATAGCATCTCGTCTAAAATCATTTATTATTTAATATATGTGTATAACAATACAGTATAAAACTCAGGAAGAATAAGCTTTTATCATTTGTTAATAAAATTAAATAAAAAGATAACAATAAATTAACTGTAATAATAAATATAACAATTAAAAAAGAATAAAAGCGTGTTACATTTTCATAGCGAGAGGAAAGAAGTTGCTGAATATTCTTATTTACACCGTCAAATTGTAACACACTTTTATTATTTATTAAGTGCTATATTCCTTATTAGTTAATTTATTGTTAACTCTTTATTATCTTCCAACTTCATCATCAAACAGTGGTTACCATATAGTATCAAAGTACTCGTCAAGACGAATCAAACGAGCTAAATTCGATGGGGATACGTCGTCTAATTATATAGTTCCTATGGCCATCTTCCAGCTGATATCATCAGACCCTGGTTACGATTTAGTATTAAAGTACTCGTCAAGCTGATTCAAACGAGCTCAAGCTCGATGGGGTTGCGTCGTTTAATAACGCAGTTCCTTCAGCCACCTTCCAGCTTCATCATCAGATCAGCTCTATGTCATAATAATATCGCGTCGTCATCCTATTTACACATGTATGCAAAATTTCAGCTAAATCGGAAACCGCGAAGTGGTTCAAATTTAACTTGCAAAATTTGATTACAGACAACGGGACAGGTGAAAGTAAATAAAAGCTTGTAATATATAGAAACCAGTCGTGGCGAAGAAGAACAAATGTGGGAACTGTTAAACGCGACTGGTTGTGGGTTCGATCCCTACTCGAGGAAATAAAATATTTAATGTATTCATTTCTTCACTCCTGTGACAAGGCAAAGCGCAGCATTGACTTTCGCCACTTAACACGCAATGCCTCCAAGAATTCAGCGGCAAATGGGGAACTCAATATCTTAACAGTAGGCTCCCTCTGCCTACCCTGATGTGTGTAGAAAAAAACAAACTAATAGTTCCATTCACGTTATAACAACGAAACCTATTAGAGATATACGCAATAATTTTAGTAAGGTATTCGCTTATCAATTGAATATCCTCAGAGTGTTGCAGGGTCGCCTCTACTCCAGTCACTGATACAATGAGAGGCAATTACGACAATGACGTGGAATCCTACAAAAGGATTACTGAGGTAATATTATTAGCAGATCTCTTTACGAGGCTGTAAATAACAATCACAACTAGTTTTTTTTTGTAAGTTTTTTGTTTGATACTGTATTGATGAATGAAATGGGATTTTTTTAAGCTATATTTATTTTCAAATATATTGTATTATAATCAAATAACTAAAGTACTTTTTTCGTATACAAGACCTTAGTTTTTTTTAATTAGTTCATCATTTTTGTTTTATCTTATCAGAAAAAAAAATATTTGGTCATAGATATTTAGACCGCATACGCAACACATTCATTCGAGGTAATCTTGGAGTCCGTGACGTAGCGGATAAGCTCCAAGAGCGTCGCCTGAGATGGTTTGGTCACGTTACGCGCCGGCCTAAGAATTATGTCGGATGCAAGTGCCTTGCTATGTCAGTCCCTGGAGTAAGACCTCCCGGACGCCCAAGGAAGCGCTGGTTGGATGTCGTGATGCAGGACATGAGAGCCAATGGTCTAACCACCGAGGACGCTAAAGACCGTGCAAAGTGGAGTAGTTTGAGTAGGAAGGCAGACCCTGGCAAATAGCCGGGATTAATGCCAAGAAGAAGATATTTAGATCGATGAAAAATTGGATGGTTGACAGATGGTGAATTAAAAAGAAAACTTTCCCCAACTGTCATTTGAACCCAATATCATCGCATTACAATAACGCTAAAAGAATTTTATATGCGAAAAATATATTACATATGTTTAAGAATTTACTGAGTTGAGATGGCGTCACGTCCCTTATACTAATGCAGCTCGAATTTTAAATGACCGGCAATCGTGTGCGAAAATGATTTAAGAGGAAACGTAACGTTATATACGAACACATATATGCAGAACAATTTTCGTAAATAATAAAAAGAGTATATTTATTATGCAATGGAAGTTTTAGTTCCATTTGTAAGCACTTACATGTAAGTAAAATATATAGTTGGAAGAAATGGCAACGTATGATTAATACAAAATTAAAAAGATTTTTTTATACAACATCTATTGTAATAAGAGAATAACAAAATACAATGAATTCGAACTTACAGTTTAGTTACTTTGTTTTTTATGGTATTTTTTTTAAATAAAAATAACGTTGAAAACTCAATTTGGTTTAGTTAATTAAATATATACGTATCACATCACACGTAAAAACTATGTTCACATCACCTTAACACATACATAGATATTACTCGTTATAAGTTTGCAAGATTTTTAGACAATAAAAATAAAATATGCGTGTCGGTAAGGTGTTTTATCAAGTAAACGGAAACTATTAAACGGAAACTATATGGGAATGTTTCTTTCAAATAAAACAAAATACTTGTAAATGATTTAAAAATAATCTTACTTACTATGAAATCAAAATCACAAACACCAGTGTAGGCAAATGGGACTTAGTGTTAAGACAGTCTGTTTACCATTTATACCCCTCATACAATTTAACATTATTAAGATTATTTAAAAACCTTTTGATGCTACTTGCAAAAACAAATTGTAAAGAAAATTATGAATAATGTTATTAAAAGACGAAGCCTTACAGAAGCCTTTAGAAAAAAGAATTGATAGCGAAATATCTACGACCATAGCAAAAAAGACAGTGCATTTTCTCAAAAATTTAGTTTACATTTTATTAATACAATTAAAAATGTTTGAAAAACATGGACACAAACAACAAACATTACACCAAAATTTTGCAGTATATTTTAGTTATATATAGTTAAAACAGTTATGAATCATCTATACGTATCATAAAATCATAATGGATCGGTATATTATGTAGTTGGGAGACATAAGAAGCAATGTTGTTGAGGAGCCCTTATTAATGAAATAGAACCTAAAACAATAATTTTCAAAGTTTTATCTTTTTGTCTGTGCCAAACTAAAGAGCAAACTAAAGGGGAAATGCTATCATTGTAATGATATTGTCTTTAAAATGATAATATTATTATATCACGAAAGAAATTAAGATGAGAAAATAAATAATTGTGTAGTACAAGCGAGCGAAGCCACGCAGGGGCCACTAGTTTTATAATAAAACTTTCCAGTTTAATTCATTCAGCCTTTAAAATTACCAAAAGTAAAATAAACTGCTGAATATTGCAGTAAAGTATGACATAAAATGCTCATGGAAGCACAAGTTTAAACGTTAAAAATGAAATCTTCAAGTTGCTCGTGGAATCATCATTTAATTAATAAGGCAGCTTAGCACAAGTAGAAATTGATGTAAAATAAAGTAGAAAATATTCAACGAAATGTTGGAAATAATATTTAAATGCCTTAAATGATACGCTAACTTATATTAGCATATTCATATAGATAGATTCAAAGAGGAAAACAGAAAAACGCTGTTATCAAATTATCCTTGGAATCATTCTAGAATTATTATCTAAACACCGCACGTAATATGTATGTACGTATTTTCTTTCAATATCATTTGAAATCAATTCAAAATATTTTCAAAACAGAGCCTCTACTCTAATAGAAGCTAAAATAGCAAAATAGCTACTTAATAAAATTATTGACAATAAATATTATTATATATATTTTATTTAGTGAAGCTAAAAATGTATCTAACACATAGCAGGATAGGCAGAGGGAACCTAGGAACCTAATGTTAAGACATTATGAGGGACCGTAAGGCACATTCGTTCTCTACTTTCCGTCAAATTCTAGAGGCGTTGTATGAGACAGATGTGTTGAGTGCCAAAATTCAACGCCACGCTTTGCCTCGTGATTCATATTATATTTCTAAACAAATCTATAAATTCAAACACTCACATACTCCAGGTAACCAGATCAATAAATAAATCATATTTTACTCACGCCCTACATGTATAAAAATGCCACAATATAACACATACTGTACATTTATTCATAAGCCCACAAAGGCTAAACAGAATATCGCGTAGGCTGNTAATAATATTATACGGTGAAAGTTAACATTTAAGTTTGTCGAGTTATTGTATAATAATATTTTTTAAGTTTCCCGAAATATAAACCCTACTATTATACTGGATAATTAACATATTCTTGTCAACTGTATTATTATTTAATTATGCATAATATATAGGTACTTCACGTAAAAATAAATAAGGAGAGCAATATAAATAAATAATGTTTTGTATGTCTCAAGGCAATTGCCATTATTCACACCTTGAAACTACTTTGAATCTGTTTATACAAACCTTAAAATTAAAATGATCTCATGTTACAAGCTTATACAGACTTAACTTAGTTATTTTATGTTTTTTTTTTGTAGCTTCACAGTGTATCTCGCGCATAAAATGCTAGGGAGAGGCAACCTGGGAACCTAGTGTTAAGACACTCTTATCCTATTAAGACACTTCCATTCCCCATTTTCCGCCGAATTCTGAAGGCATTGCGTGTTGAGTAATGGAACTAAACGCTGCGTTTTGCCTCGTAAAAAAATAAAAACATAAAAAATATCATTTCCTCGACTGGAAATCGAACCCACAACTTGTCACGGTTACATTGCACGTTTTTGTCAATGCGCCACGACTGGCCTCAGTTACCTTAGTTAGTAAAGTAACTGAGGCCTCAGTTACCTTAGTTACTAAAGTAACTGAGGCCAGTTACCAGTGAATATTATTTTATTTATCTATCTACGGCAGGAATTTGTAGGGCAATTAGAAATACAACAGATTAATAACTGTAATGTAAGTAATCAAACTTAGATTACATTTTTAATAATCAGAATACTAACTATTCAATCATTGTATCGTGGCACAACAAAATACTAATGCTAAAATATGGAACATGATATTTATAACCAGTTGCTGCAATCATAAATGGATTTTAATAGGTTTGAATTTAGCATAGAAAAAAATAAACCTAGTTTTTTTTTTCAATCTAGTGTATGTTTAATTTTAACATAGTATCTATACTAATATTATAGAGCAGATAATCTTTTTTTATTTTAAATTGAGAGGTAATCGTGGTATATAAACGGGACGATTGTGGGTTCGATTCCCAACCGGAAATATGTAATATTTAGTATATTTCCTCGCTCTGGTAACGAGGCATAGCGTGGCGTTAAGTTCCGCCGCTCAACACGCAGTGCCTCCAGAGTTCAGCGGAAAGTGGTGAGCTGACTGTCGAACTTATACATACAGAGTTAGGATACAGAGTGAAGCTATATATAATATACACTTATTAAATATAATTACCCAATTACTATTACAAAGGAAGGGATTAGGGAGTGTCGGGTCCGGCTGTCGCTAGCATCAGCACGGGGCTTGCCCCTCAATATTTCTCATTATGAGTTCACAACAGACTGTTACTTGATTTGTTGATGTGCCTTTCAAAATACATTGGTTATATTATAATTTATTATCATATTATGACTTGCTTCTTTAGAAATATTATATTTATATTGGATTAGATCTCTTACGATATATTATAAAAGAAGTGCTAAGGCACTCCGTTTCTAACTAGTGTTAAGGCACTCCGTTCCCCATTATCCACCGAATTCTGGAGGCATTACATGTTGAATGGCGGATCTCAACGCCTTGCTTTGACTCCACATCAAAGCGAAAAATTAAAATATTAAATATTTCATTTTCTTAAGTAGGAATCGAACACACAAGCTGTTGCGTTTACAGTCACATAAATGCCCATGCCATATACCATGCCATATGCATACATATGCCATACAAGACTCTATTATTTTACCCAATATTCTTTTTCTAAATAAAAACCTCTAAAACACCTTTAATATATACAGTTTCGTAACTAAATCTCAACTACTAATGTACAAGAGGCAAGGAGGGGGAGGAAAGAAATAGAGACGTGAGTGAAATCGTTAAGGGCAGGAAATTGACTAGAGAGGTGCTCTATCGGACTATTTCCTGAACAATACAGTGTGAATACTGAACAAACTAACAAACAGCTTAATTGGTTACAGAGTAGGTGTATTCTTATAGGTGTGGTAACATTGTAAATGTTTAGGAGCGTGTTTTGACTTGGTAATGGGTAAACGCGACGGTTGTAAGTTCAATTCTCACTAATGGGGATTCAGCTACTCAACACGCAATGTCTCGGCGGAAAGTGGGGAGTGTCTTAACATTGGAAAAAAATGTATGGAATTATGAATAACAAGTAAGTAAAATGTGGCAAATTGACACGATGTGTGGACTTCAAACGCGACGGTTTTGGGTTTAATTCCCACTCGAGAAAATTAAATATTTAATATTTCATCCCGCTCTAGTAACAAGGCAAAGCGCGGCGTTGAGTTCTACCTCTCGGCACTCAACTAGCGGACCCGGACGCGGCTTCGCCCGCTTAAACTATACGAATGCTTATTAGATATATTTATAAAATTGTTTTTGAGAATATCTAACTAATTTAAATGAAAAAAAAAATATAAGTAAACGTAATCATATTAAAATATTAATAAAAAAAACTAAACAAAACCAGCTACATTATTAATATCATTAAAGTAAAATAAATATTTAAAAGAACTAAAATTAAATGTGCTGTGCTATGTTTTTGCAAGTGCATGTGGTTATTTACATAATACTCAAATACAATAAAAAAATATTATATTTTTTGTCTCTCTTTCTATTTCCCCGAGCTAATGTCCAGAACAACTGAACTGATTTTTATTGGACTTTCAGTGACCGATTTTACTGATTTACCCGTGAAAAATCTTTTTACACGTTTTCCTTGCGCGCGTACATAAATACTATATGAAATAACTAAAGTCCTTTCTTCATTAAATATGATAAGTTTTGCGAGCAATATCAAATAAAATCGCAAAAAACTAAAACTACAATTTATTAAGTGTATAATAACGGTATAGATAACCATCCAACCGAGGTGAAATAACCAACAATTCTTTCCTTAAATAATAAATACTTAAATAATATTATGCCGATGACGCGCAGGGCCGCAACTTACACCACACCAAGAAATTTATGAAAATCTAACTAATCTGCTACTCGAATAAACAAAGAACCAAAAAAAAGTATAAATTAATTATAAACAGCAAATAATTACATAAAAATTAATAGTAGTTCGAAAATGTATGAAAATTTACAAAACCGTCTAAGTCATCTGCCCGTTCGCGTCGGTCATATTATGCCGCTCGTAGGCTAGGTAATTTCGAATCAGTGACATCTCCTTAATTATTTATTACAATGTAAAACAATAAACTATAATTTCAATCTAGATGAAATGCTAAGAGTGACTATTATATTCATTTTCATAAGGATCAATATCAAATTATAGAAAATACATACAACAAAAACCCGATAAATATAAAGTAAATTAATTAAAATGGTTACTTTTGATCAACCTTCAGAGATAAACATATACCATCGCGGACTTTTTTAAACAGTATTTAAAGAACAATATTTTTGTTAAACATTGTTTTTATGTATCTCATAAGGTTGAGTCAGCGCACGCCATGTATGCGTTAAGCAAGCTCATTTTGGGTGACGTTTTCTTATAACAACAAACAAACTTTGCAAACCGTTGCTTAGCAACGGTCGGTTGTTATTAACATGGCAGAATAAATTGCCTGTCAAATTAAAAAGTATTTTAATATATTAGTATATATCGACAATATTACAAATATGAGAAAAAAAAGTAACCTATGTTCATCCGAAGACCCTCAAGTATCTCTATATGAGTATTTTATCATAATTGAATTAGCGGTATGGCCCTGATTGCGTAAAAGACAGACAGACAGACAGACAGACAGAGTTACTTTCGAATTTATAATATAGGTATGGATGTCTCGAAAATAAGAAAATCAGGTAGAATTAGTAATTAAATAAATTAAAGTAATTTTCAATTTAAACTACTTCTATATTATGTACCTACCCACAAATTTATAGATCTTTAAGTAATAATTAGTTAATAGAATAATAATATTTTACTTATTACAAATGACAACTTAAGTACTGGCATCCATAATAGGATAAACATGTGATTTCATAATACAAACGAACATCACAGTAATAGGCTTCCTCACTTAGTTACATTACGAACTCACGGTTATGGTTAGATAACAAGTTAAAGGGATTACGGCGGTCAAGGTGTAAATATATCGATTAATGTATGCTTTTAAAGTAAGTACTTACCAATGCTATGACTTAATTTTGTTATTTGTATTAAATTATTAGATTTCCGTCCGCGGATTCGCCCGCGCTGTTTTTCTGTAAGATTATCGCAGTATTAATAAATAGTTAATAGTAGGTACCGCCGTATTGTCGCTATTGAAGGCGTATTTTTTAATATTACTATAAATCGTTGATGCATTATATTCTTTTTTCTTTCGAAATTTAATAACACATGTACATAACTATATGTAACTATGTACATGTATTATTAAATTTCGAAAAATGCATTAAAGATACATTATATAAATAAAATCAACACACCAGGCCGTCGTCGTATGACGTTAAACGCGATGGTTGGGGATTCGATTCCCATCGATGATATATTTAATATTTTCATTTTGTCGCTCTGGTAACTAGACTCAAGAATAGGTACAGCGGAAAGTAGGGAACTGAAGTGTATTAATTCGGAATGTCCTAATACTAGATTCCCAGATTCCCTCTGCATGCTACGTATGACCGCAAAATAGTGTTGCTTTTAGTTCACTATCAGATCAGGGGCGCTGTGAGATCTTTGTGAAAACATATTTATTATATACAACAAAGGTACAAATACTAAAATTAATATTTATGTAAATCGTAATTTTGTTTATTTTAAGTTATATTTATCTTTACATCGTATTTGTATCGTATCGTCTTTATCTTAGTATAAGGACATACATAAGTATAAGGACGGTCGTGGCGCAGAGGGAGAAGCGTACGACTCTAAACGCTATTAGGTTGTGGGTTCAATTCCCACTCGTGGAAACGAAATATTATATTTAATGTTTTCATTTCCTAGCTCTAGTAACGATGTGCGATGTTGAGTTCCGCCATTCGACACGCAATATATTATTTTTTTTCCAAAATTTACTGGAAACGAAATAATATGGTAGCTAGTCAAAATATAAAATATTTATTTAGCAGTCTGACAAAGATTGTTAACCGTAATGGCCGAAACCAAATATCAAATAATGGTCAAGGCTGGGGGATTTCCCCAAAGTTTTCCCCTATTTTGCGTGTTCCTCGGAAATTGATGAGTTTTTTGTATCATATTTAATAATGAGATGAGGGTAGAAGTGAACTAAAATATGATATAATAATATCATATTTTAGTTCACTTCTGACTGTAAACGCGACAGATTATGGGGTTCAATTCCCACTCGAGAGAATAAAAATTTTATATTTCCATTTTCTTCGCTCTGGTATCGATTCAAAGTGCGGCGTTGAGTTTTCAATACTCAACACGCAATGCATTCAGAATTCGACGGAAAACGGGAAACAGAGTGTCTTAATGTAAGTTCCCTCTATGTACCCTGCTGTGAGCAGGATAGAGCGTGACGCAAAGAAAAGAAAAAATCAACAATTTCTATTAAAAGAATAAAATATTTTTCAATGGTAGCAAAAGTATTATTGTCATTTTCTTAGCTCCACAATAGTTATAATTGTTTTTGTTTTATTACAGCATGTCACAAAAAATATGTAGTCACTTATCATTGGAATTATAAGAAATTTATTAACAACCCGTCGTTTTACAATATACTTTGTATAAGCAAAGTACTATTTCGACCATGATAACCGTGGCGAGTAAGTAACAGCGAGCTTTGAACGAAAATGTCTTTGTTTCATAAGAAAAACGTTTAATTTCTTGTTAGCTAGTAGCAGCGGCGTCCTGTAAAGATTGCTCTAAACTTTAGAGCTACTATGGCCCTGGGATAGAACCAATATCCTTACAACGGTTAGTGTTTACACTAATAAGTTCTTTGGTTTTCACGATTATTACACATTTTAAATGAAACTAATTTAACCGGATTAATTGCGTATATTTAAGATTTTACATTTTGGACGCCCTACGTTTCGAACTCTTTGCAGTAGTCCGTGGTCACGGGTAGACTGAGGTGGCATTCGTCTGTCAGTTGATATAATTATTATATCAGACTACCGCCAACGATTTCTTAATTTCGTACTGCCCTGGATTCTTGCAGAATGAGCTAACTGTTAGCTACCAGTTAGCTTATTCTACCTGCGACCTCAGTCTACTCGTGACCACAGACTACTGCAAAGTGTTCGAAACGTCGGGTTTCCAAAATGTAAAATCTTAAATATACGTGATTAATCCGGTTAAATTAGTTTAATTTAAAATAGTGTTAACACTCTTACAAAAAACGGTAAAGTGCGAATCAAACTCGTCCGCTGTCACCTCCGTACCAATTTTAAGATTGTAGACCAATGGGAAGTACCTACAACTTATAAACGCTTACAAAATTAAGTTGACATGCACATGCAGTCATTTTGTATGAAATAAACTACAAATATAAGTGTGTAATATTTGTTTTCTATGAAATATCAATTAACTTTTACTTTTTAGGATTGTTTCCTTTATTTGTATTATAAGTTGTCATTTCGTACTAAATTCCATAACTGTAGGTCCACGGGAAGTACTCCAATAGGTTTTTTACGCGGCTAATTTCACACAGAATGCAGCAAAATCGATGTATAAATGCTTATATCTTTTGATAGTGTAGAATTGGAAACTTGATTTTTTAGGGCACATGGACTTGAATATTTGATATTAATTTCAGCGTAATACATTCACGCGGTAAACGGTCTTGACAGACGGACATCTAGACTAATAATGTGAACCTATCAAAAATCCTTTTTTACATACGGCTTTAAACATACAAAAATACAAAAAATTAATATTTCTGCTTTATATTTTACGTTATTAGTAACGTTAATTCAAAAGGGCTACGTTTCGTAACGGGCGAATTTAATTTTTCATTAAAAACAAAATGGTATTTAAAAAAAAGACCTAAAATGTTAAGGCCAAACTTTTAATATCAGAAGTTTGTTTCAGCTATAGGTATAAACGTAAAGTTATAGAAATGTTAACGAAATCTCCAAAGTACCGGTCGCGTAATTAATACAAGCTAGCACTTGGCGAGGCGCCAGCTCGCGAGGCGGAAGGTTTACGAACAATACAATTTATTTTGTTTACGCGTGCTCCTCGTTTTATATTTAAAATTTAATCTCTCTGGAAGACTTGGAAAATATATTATAATTATATAATATAGAAATAGATTATTCGATAAAAGATAATATTATATTAGACCAGCTTACTCATTATCTCTATCTATACTTATAATAAATCTGTAGAAAAGTCGTTTCTGTTATTTACCTGGAAACACTTCAATGAGAAGTTCTACCCCACACGCTGTATTCACCGGATATAGCCCCCTCCGATTACCACTTGTTTCGGTCGATGGCGCACAGTTTAAGCGAGCAGCGCTTCCATTCTTTTGAAGGAGCCGAAAAATGGCTTGATTCCTGGATTGCCCGAAAGATGAGTCGTTTTTCCGACGGGGGATTCAATTGCTACCAGAGAGATGGGAGAAAGTGGTTTCTAATGATGGACAATACTTTGAGTAATGTCATTGTAAGCATTATATTTTAAATTAATAAAAAAAACAGCGAGAATTTATTCAAGGTCCTAATATTAAGTAAATACATAATCTTCAGTTTGTTCGTTCGTTTGAAAAAAATCTATATAAAAATGTCTAAAATCAGCTTTTCTACGTGTACTCTGTAATAACTACATATTTACCAATTGTACAATTAGTCAATAATATATGTAACTAATTTAAGAACTGCACAGGAGTTAATATGCAATCATTACAGTTATTTTACAAAGAATATTATGAATCTTTCAAATCAATAATTTAACACTTAAGGCTGTTTCTGAAAGCGTAAATTAAATTATTCACTGACATCAGCACATTTAACAGAGTTTTCAAATTATGATGAAACGTACATTACATAGGTAAAAAGAACGTAATGTTACAAAAATATATACGTATAAGAAATAATTAGCTTTATGTATATTTGTATAAATATCAAATATCAACATTGGTCGTATTTTTTAATTCAAAACAATCAAAAATCCTTGCAGAAATTACGATAATGTAGTAAAAAAATCATATTAGAATATTACAGATTAAAGTAATAAAAATCATATTAGAAGTCATTTCTGTTTATTAGATCAATAATTGTATAGCTTAAGTGGGCGAAGCCGCGGGCGGGCCGCTAGTTATCATATAAACGGTAAAGTGATTTATTCAATTACGACACTTCTCAGTACTCATACCTAAGATGATATGAGATCTTGTTATAATTTAAATAATTATATACACCAGAGTTCCAGGACATAAAATAGCACCACACACCTACTCATCATACAACGAGTTATAGAACAACTGTAGACACTGTTTTACATAGATGTATGTCCAATACCATACAAGCATCGCTCATGCATCGTAAGCGCACCGCGAGACAACTTCGATCACAGTTTAACAATAAAAGGCTATAGCAATTTGCCTAGACAAAAGTATTAGTACCAGCGAAGCGGAGCAGCAGTCGGTTGTGACTCCAATATCAGTTATTACTAAAACATAGGTTTATAATTAATATTTTGTTATTGTCTAATATCTTTATGATATTATAATTAATTAAATATCGTGACAGATTACCTTTATTGTAGGACATTTAATAGACTCATATTATAAAGTATTTATAAATTGTAAATACGTATTTTGATATAATAATTTTATATCATATTATAAATGATACTTTTATATTTATATTTCTTTTTATAGTAACATGTTAAATATTTACTAATATAATATATAGATATTACATTTATAAGTAATTATACTTCACCAAATCTATTTAACTCTCATTTCACAATTCACATACAAGCATCTGACAAAGATGGGGGCAAGCATTCTGCGTACATTAATATAATTGTAATTTTACATACCTCATAAAAACATATATAACGTATTTATTTCCATTTACTAAAGAAATAATAATTATCTCTGGATATTGACGGCATTATATGCATAAATATCACTCTTCTCTGTTTTAATAATAAGCTATTAAAAACTTACCGACGAAGTATTCCAAAACAAACAACCGTAAATACCAAAACAAACAACCGTAAATACGTAATAAGCACTTATAACTTATCTTACCAGCCTCGAATACTTATATCACTATTACATGTACTAACTCACATGCCTTTTACATATAAGACTAAATGTATAATAATTATAAATTAAAACTTCTCTAAACATTTTGAATCACTATCCTTCACCAGACACGGCTGCCATCATCCTTCTCTTTCTTTTCTTTTTTCTTGACTTTGACGGTGACAGTAGCTTATTCAGCCAACATGATATTTTACAATAATTAAAATATTAATTATGTTATTATTTATTTTAAATTTAAAACGATTAAATATAATTATTAAATTATTTTTAATAAATATATAAAATATCTGCGTGTTTTACCTACGGTGTATTACGTCACTATAATATTACTTGTGAACGGAACGCGTAATTAAAGAACTAAACTAAACATTTTTTTAAAAGATTGTATTTATCTTAAGCTATAAATTAAATAATATAATAAATTATATTTATAATATTTTTTTTTATGAATTATTTTTCTTTTAACTAATTATATTATTTACCTACACATTTTAGATCTGGTATGGATTATTACAACCAGAGCGAATAAATGAAAATATTAAATATTTCATTGTCTCGAGTAGAAGCTGAACCCACAACCTGTCGCGTTTATAGCCGCACGCTTGTGCTCCTGCGCCACGACTGGGTTTATTCGCGACATTTAAAGTATACAATAATAGCTTCAAGTATAATGAACTTTAACTTAGCAGCAATTTAGCGTCAATGCGAAACTTACTTTAATATAAATAGAATATTCATAAACAGCTTGTGAACTATAAATCTATTAACCTTGTTAGATCTAAACAAGCCAGGAAGTATTTATACCTAACGCGGTTTATGTATGACATTATCGGCTAACTAACGGTTCCACCAAGGAACTGAATACATTAGTGCTATTTAAAGTTTAATTATAATAGGCAACACGCGACGGATCTAGATGGATCGTGGACCGCACTAGTCTAATATGGTTTTTGTTGTGACGGATTAAATATTTAAATGCTTAAGTAAATTTGTTACAATTTTTTTATATTTAAAAGTTAATGTTAACAAATAAAAAGTTTCTTAAATACGTTTGTAAAACGCTTAAAAATAATCCATTGATTTGCTTAAATAAGCAAATCAATGGATTATTTTGTAGAAACTCCGATAAAATTATTTGTTAAAATAATAATTGTATATGACTATACAATTAATATTTATATGAATAAATATTTGTATATTATATATCACATTAATTTGTTCCTTAAATAGATATAGAGAAAATGAGATAATAATAATTAAAATATATTTAAAAAATCATATTTTTTTTCATATTACCATTAATTATTTTTAAATGAAATTTTAAGCATTATTTACTCAGTCAAAACTTGGGTGTAACTAGTACACGCGACGGTTGTGGGTTCGATTGCCACTCGAAGGAATTAATTTTATAACTAATATTTTTATTTTCTTGCCCTGGTACAATACAAAGCATGGCGTTGAGTTTCTCTACTCAACACTGGCAACAACGATGTCTTCAATTTTTAACAGAAAATAGGAAACGGAGTGTCCTAACTTTACCGACCCTGCTATATACGGGATACAACGTGAAGAAACCTACACCTGTGAAAAATTTCAATATAACTCGATAGATAGATAGATGGGATGAGAAGTTTCACTTGACAAGCCAAAGGGATCTCCGACGTCGCCGACGTAATGTTCATAAGTAACCAAGTGGAAATATTAAATCGATTACGACGTCGCCTTTCAATTAACGCAGAGTTTATAGTTCACATTTCATTTACGATCGGATGTTTTAATTTGAACTCTTAATTTTAACATTTGAGTACAATTAAATTATATCTTTTCATATTTCATATTCTTTGATGAATATTTTTGTTTGTTTGGTGAAGTGTATAGCAATGTAGAGGGACATGTAAAGTTATGGGCTCGTTTGTTTTTGCTTAACACTGTATCCTACACATAACAGGGCTCACAAAAGGAACCCCGGACCCTAGCGTCAAGAAATTCGGTTTAATATTTCATTCCCCGAGTGGAAATTGAACCCACAGTCGTCACGTTTACAGTCGCACACTTGTGACCCCTGCGCCACGACAGCCTCTATTATTAATAATATTGGGTAAATGTTAACAAATTAATGAAACGATGTATCTTTAAGTTTTCTATACCTACCTGCATTTTGTGGATTATAAATTGATTAGATAAGAATATATAAGAGAAGGTAGTATTATGATCCCTTTTGATATTTGTTATTAAACATCACGTTATCCAGTGAAACACAGATTTTGAAAATAGAACATTAATATCACAATATTAAAATTATGAAAAAAAATCTGAGACAAGACAGCGCAAAACTTCACTCATATTTTTTTTTTAATCTGCTGCAATTATTTCAATAACTTTGTAAATGTCACACATTATGTTTAATTAACGTTGTACTACAGTATTTCATATTGCTTGCATTATGGTCCCGGGGGTCATATAATATACATATATTGTTTACAAATGCCTAGATAAAATTTGTAGTCCCCAGCCATCAATTATACGAACCTTTGCAATCAGGAGGAAATCGTGAAAGCAAAACCGGCCCTGGACGCGGATGTTGCGCGGCTATCGAAGCAACCGAGATGATAGAGTGGATGTCGCCAGCAGTTGTACCAAAGAAGCGTGATATCTAGCAGTAGCTCCAATAATTGAAAAATCGTTAAACTCGTCTGAATGCGATGAAAATGACCGACCTCGCTTGAGAGCGTGTTACATTTTGATGGTATAATTAAGAATATTTAGCACCTTCTTTTCCTCTCCCTATCAAAATGTAACACGCTTTTATTATTTATTAAGTGTTATATTTCTTATTAGAGTTAATTTATTTTAATTTTCTTGTTCGTTTTATTAACAAACAATAAAAGGTTTTTCTTAAAAAGGTTTTTTTTCTTTAATTTTATATCTCAAATATTATACATCTGTACCGAAATAGTTATAGCTTTAAATAAAAAAATAAATACTACCCAGATTGCGGGCAATAAAATCAGTAATTAAAAATTGCGTAATAGTGACAAAATGTATTTTTTGATTTTATAATGTATCCAGCAAAGAGAAGAGGAGGCAGAGGTAACCTAAGTGTTTCACCACCGTTCGTCACTTTCCGCCGAATTATTTTTTTTCTGATTTTTAATTTCCTTGCTCAAGTAATGAGGAGAAGCGTGGCGGTGAGTTCCACCACTCAACACGCAATGCAAACTCAGCGGAAAGTGAGGCATGAAAGTGCGGAATTTATTACTCAAAACATCATTTAAATTAACAAAGAACTCTTAAAAAAATCTAGTAGTAGTTTATACTTTGAAAAAAGTAAACATTCATTTAAAAGTCACGCTGTATAAAACCAACCACCAAGACAAAACCCAAAATGGTTTCACAAAAGAATTTTATTTAACTTAACTTCACGCTTTATCCAGCGGAGTAGTCAGAGAGAACGGAGCGCCAAATGCTACGTTCTCTTCATACCTCTTTCTTCCCTCTTTTCTCCCCCTACCTCTCTTACCACTCACTTTTCCATCATAAATGTTTTTTGTGCCATTCTTATATCACTAATTCATTCGACGTGCCCAAACCCGCTGAGCACGTTCTTCTTCATTCTCACCGTGACATCCTCGCAAGTACCTGCTATTCTGTGTATCTCTTTATTGCGGATTCGATCAGCTAAGTGGCCTTCGCATATCGCATCCGTATAAGATTGTATCTTTACAGTATTCATCTTTCTTTCATTCTTCTTCTCTAATACCTACGTTTCGCTCCCGTATAACAGCGTCGGTACCAACACTGCATTGTGTACGGCGATCAATGCAGCTAAGGCTCCGTTAACCCTGTTACCGGCAACAATACGCCTTTCCACATCTATTTCGTATCTGCCATCTCTACTGAACATACTTCCCAAATATATCACTTCATTCATTTGCTAAGAGCAAATGAATGAAGTGATATCTTGCCATTTACACTGATCTTGCATTTTATCCTTTTTGCAGTCGGACGACGGAGCTACAAAAGAAATTTCTTTTACTAAAAAGATAAATAAATGTTCTTATACGATTTGTTTGTATCAAGAAAACATAAATTTTATTATAACAGTTCCAAATCATATAAAAAAGACCTTTATTACCCCTGTCCCAACAATAACTAAAATTAAATAAATAATAAATAAAAATATCCCTAAGTACGCAAATCACACAAGGGATAAAGATATACATTCAAAATAAACAGTTCAGATATAAAATTACTTGAGAAAAGTTATAAGAAGATACGCGAGATTTTATCTACCAAAAATTTATGGATCTATGAATAATAAACATCCATTGAATTATTTAACAGGAGATGCCTTGCTTTGCAAGCGTCTGTGGATTTAATAAATATAATAAATTCTTATTATCGACCTATTTAATAACGGAGTATGAGATCGTCGTGGCGCAGCGGCACGAGAGTGTGAGAGTGTATTTTATTTTTTCGCTCTGGCACCAAGGTAAAAGTCTGGCATTGATTTCCGCCCCTTTTAACACGCAACACTTCGCAAAATTCGGCGAAAAGTGGGGAACGGAGTGTCTTAACTCTGGGTACCCTCTACCTACCCTACTATATGCGGGGTACGATATAATAACGTAGTGCTTTGATGATATTTGATTGTTTTATTACTTAGTTTTTCATAATTTTCGCATTGTGCAAGATAGGTTAAAAGAATGCAATGAAAGATAAGTCGTTTTTACTGACTATTTTTTAAAATAATTTTCTTTTTCCCTTACCTGAATTTGAATTCACATTCACCGCATCCTAATATTACCGTCTTATTTGCACTATAATTGTACTTTGTGTATAAATAGGTTTATATATTATAGAACTTACAATATTAATAAGTAATAAACGAAAAAAAAAAGATAAATAAACATTTATATAGGTAGTTATTTTATAGAAAAAAATACAAACTTATATTTGTAGTTCATTTTATACAAAATTTATGTATATGCTCACACACTTAAATTTGTCAACTTTTACACGTTGTTACTTCCCGTTGACCAAAAAACTTGAAATTGGTACGAAAGCCACGGTGGGCGAGTCCGACTCGTATTTGACTAGTTTTTTATTTTTCAATTACAAAGATTTATTAGAACGTTCGAAACCATTTTACTATAATAGTGACTTAATCAAGCGTGGCTGTGGCTTAATCTATCAATTAACGCGCTGGCTGGTGGCGAGTTACAGCGCGCCGATAATACTTATATATCCTTGGTAGAAATCACGTATATTTGCATTTTTGTAAAAATTTAATATTCGACTTACACATTGATGGTACATATTATTACATGCGAATCGAGGCCGTCGTGACACAGGGGCACACCCGTGCGACTGTCAACGCAATGGTGGCAGGTTCCAGTCCCATTCGGGGAATGAAATATTTCATATTTACATTTCCTCTCTCTCGTAACATGGCAGTTCTCCTAAAATTGTTATTTTTAACCAAAAATTATGTCTTTTTTAAAACCAGCGTGTAAAGCCGTCATTTTGCTGTGAGATGTAAGGTTGGACATTATAATGCACGTTTATTGAAGTGGCATCTATGAACAACCCCTATTTATTTTATAAATGGAATTTTTAAAAAATGTGTTAAATCGGACAATGACGATTAGTGAAGAATAATGATAAGCAACTGGAGAATGATGCTGTGGTACCAACAATGATTCTTTACAACAGAATTGAAATTAAATAGTTTCACGTTGTAATACTAGTGGGAAAGTCAGAGAAAACGGAACTCTACACGCTACGGTCTCTATATACATCTTTCACCTCGTCCACTATCATCAACTTTTCATACATGCCATCTGGGGCGTCCTAATGCTTCTTACGTGATTTTCCTCCTTCAGTATCTTTGATGCTGTATTTTCGAAGGTCAACCGAGGTCTCCCTATCTTTGTTACTGCTCACTTTTTCTTCATTAATCTTTTTTGCTATTCCTTCATAAC
>JAAIXJ010001003.1:33210-64201 GCA_013403705.1 Heliconius hermathena | reverse complement strand
TTTTTATTTCTTCGCTCTCACAAGGCAAAGCACGGTCATTTCACCGTGTTATTGGGCAGAGGAAATTTCTTTTTTTTTTGGCCTGTAATTTAAAAACTTCTTCAAAACATGGTTTCACTTGTGTTTTCCGACTTTGTGAGGTTTTTTAGATTGTGCTATTAATTTAGAAATCTCAAACGACGCTACTACGTGCCATGTGCTCCCATCCTGATCCTGTACTGATGGTGTCTTAGAAGCGATTAAAATATATGTGGCAAATTCACGTCGCCAGCAGTGGCAACACGCATAGTTCAATTATCTGGTCCCAAGTTGACTCAGGCGTCTGTGTCCGAGTAATGTATGCTGTCACAGATCTCCTCCGCTTATATCGTAATACTTGGCGATTTTAATGCGCATAATACCAGTNTTCGACCTTGCTAGGGCGAATGGATTGTCCCAAGTTTTTGAGCCACCTACTTGACTCCCGGACGCGTACAACCACAATGCCTCCTTACGGACCATCTGTTGATTTCACATCCGAAGGAGGAACAGTACATTATAAATAGCCAGCTCTTAGTTTATCTGGTGGATCACCGATTGATCAATGACTGTCAATATAGCTTCCGCCATGGTGGAATTCGTGATTTTAGCATTTACCTAACCCTAACGGCTGCGCGGCGGTCTGCGGCTATCGAAAGCAAAGGAGAGGGCCTTGCAGTTTGTTTGGATATGGGCAAGGCCTTCGATCGAGTGTGGCATGAGGCGCTTCTGCAAAACTTCCATTCTACGGGCTTCCTCAGAATGTACGTAAGTGTATCGCCAGCTTTCTCACTGGGCGCAACATCAAGGCCGTTATCGATGGATTTTTACATAGAAATATTACTCGTGAACGCTGGCGTCTCCCAAGGCTGCGTGCGTTTCCTACACTGTTTCTTCTGAATATCAATGACATGTTGGTTGATTCTAACATACATTGCTAAGTGCTATCATCTGGATAGCACAACGAACGCTGTATACTCCGGTCCAGTAAGTCTTTCCAGGGAAAACATTGGCCAGTGCCGGAATAAACTTGTGCCTTCTTTTGAAGAATCTCTCCGGAACGTCTCCTTATAGGGTTAAAGTAACCTGCTACAATTCAAATTTCTGTCTTTTGAGATTTGAATTGTAGCAGGTTACTTTAACCCCATAAGGAAACGTTCCGGAGAGATTCTTCAAAAGAAGGCACAAGTTTATTTCGGCACTGGTCAATATTTTCCCTGGAAAGACTTNATATTGCTAAGTGCTATCATCTGGATAGCACAACGAACGCTGTATACTCCGGTCCAGCAAGTCTTTCCAGAGAAAACATTGGCCAGTGCCGGAACAAACTTGTGCCTTCTTTTGAAGAATCTCTTCGGAACGTCTCTTTATGGGGTTAAAGTAACCTGCTACAATTCAAATCCCAGAAGACATAAATTTGCGCGTTAACTAAGAAAATTCCATTTATCGTGTTACCAGTTTTCTAGATTACTCGTTTTAAAGCCGCGGCCAGTTTCATCATATTGGGCCTTAGTGTTTCCAGTGACTGCCAGTATCGCGATCATCTGAAAAGCAAGGCCAAGTTGGCTTTGAAGAAACTGAGGATATCAGCAGAGCGAGACAGACCTTCACGTCGAAATGCCGATTGGCCCTGTAATGGGCAAGGTTCGGTCACACATAAGTATCTCATTTCTAGGCTGTTGCACCCCAGTATCAGCTTAAACCATTTGATCGAATACAACGTAGAGTCATTTGAGTCGTTGGGGAGCCAATGATCTGTAAAAAGCTTGATACTTTGGATTTGCGTAGAGACGTCTCCTCGCTGTGTGTTCACAATCGCATATATCATAGACAGTGTTTCATTAAACTATTTGTCCTGTCATCTGCCGCTTAATTTTTTAACCGCACAGTACGTCTCAGGCACTGCACGTGCCTGTATCCAGATGGTTAGGATGGTATTTAAGCTTTTGACGTACTGTCAAAAGCTTAAATCCTGTGCATTCTTAGAAACTTTCTACCACACATGATATGATGAAACAGTCAGTAAAAACTATTCACGTCCTCACGTAGTTCAGTAAAAGTAAATACTATACTGACAGTCATTTATAACAAATGACAGCGCAAAGCGTAGGTAATTGATGGCATATATCTTAGATACGATAAACGTTCAATAGGATGGTTGACCACTAGTCAAATCCAACAGGTACTTCGAATTTACAATCAACTTTGCAAATTATCAAAATACCATACGTTGCGACGTCGTAACTTCCTTACGTGAACTGGCATACTTAGTTCATAAAATCAATGAATTAATGTGTAATTATTNTCATTGCGTTGCAAACATACATTATAGGTATATCAAAACACGAACATAATTCAATGTGTTAATTAAATAATTCTGTGGTTTAAGCGGGCGAAGCCGCGAGCGGGTCGCTAGTATCTAATAAATCTTTCGTTTTGTTGAACACCCTATTCATATATCAAGAATTATTGGTTCGAATTGAGAAATTATTTTTGTAATGGATATTTTAGAGGTCATAGCAGTTTTAAAATACAGGAGAGTAAGGAGGCATGTGTAAGTCGTCGCGTCGTGTGTGGTGAGGCTCGCGAATTTCTCCTGGCGGCGGGCGATAATGATTATTATTTACACTAATATTATAAGGCGCGTTAATTCGACATTTAAAGTTTATGATATAACGAGGTTCAGGTGTTCAAGTAGTTTTTAAGTAAAGTTAGAGAATAACACTCGAACATCGTTATAACACCCGAACATCGTTATATCTCAACGTTGTATACGTTAATGTAACATAGCCTTTACAAAAATAACTTTTCCTATCGGACCATTAGTTCCTGAGATTAGAGCGTCCAGCTTACAAACTCTTCAGCCTAATAACCTATAAAGTAGAACTTATAACTTTAAAATAAATTTAACTTCTTAATGTTTATAAATGAAATATGTAGTCCATAATTAAAGAATTTTTTCTCTAATTTCCAGGAAATGTGCATTCTAGTCTTAGCCGTGGAGGTGAGTGGTGATCAATTGAGCCCTATTAACGTGGTAGGCCTGAGCGTATGTCTTTTAGGCATCATCGGCCATATTATACACAAAGTTTTAGTCATTAAATCCGTAACCGGTAACGTACACGCGTTAGATTTCGAAAATAGGAAGGTTCGAGAACGAAAAAGAAATAAAAAATCTAAGGAAGCCAATCAAGAACCTTTACTGGAAGAAAATACAAAATGGCAACCTAGCGAAGACAGCGATTTCGATTCTAACCTCGTTCTTTATGAAGTCATGCAAAGAAGGGATGGCCGATAAATTAACAAACTTTATACACTTTTTGTCTAATATACATATTTATACACGTATACAAGGAGCGAGAAATAAATTGTCATGTAGAGTATATTTATACATGTGGCTAATTCGACTTTGACATTTATGTATAAATTAAACATGATAATTTGTTAAACGTTCCTTTTTAGTAAAAAAAACTCGCTTAAAAAGTGAATGAAAATATATTGTGATTTTTAAATTGATTATTACATTACATTACATAATATTGAATATTGCTTTTATTATTAGCATTTTTGAATATTTAATCGAAAGTCGATGGATTTTGTAATAATTTACAATTTGTGTATTTGCTTTTTGATGTGATTATATAAAAAGTAGATATTAGACGCGTGATGTATAAAAAATGTTATTTTATTTCAATTTTACATACACAATAATGTTTTATTGTACTGTCGTGAGTCAAAATATGTTACATTCCATTTTATTTTTAAAAGTGTTGTGTTTTTAGTTTTATTTTATTTGATTTTGTCTAATTTCGTTAAATGTTATATTAGAGAGATTTATAATTCCTGCCGTAGTGACGCACTTTAAGTTAAAATAATTAAAAAACTATGTATTATGTATTTTACACATAGTATGTTAGAACTTACAGCTGGTTATACTGATTGACTGACATATTTGATTTTTTGATTCAACCTAAACTACTGATAAAAAATAAAAAAAGATAAATCTATACCTATTTATAATTCCTTAAATAACTTCCAACAAAAGCTTTAATTGACAAATGATTAACAATTACCAATTGGGCTAGTTTTGAGTGGACTACACTTTACTTTATTATCGAATAATAATAAGTAAATAATAATAATAAAAATATGTATCTTTTTAAAAAAAATAATAATAACCTTTCTAGAAAAAAAGACGATTTTATCTTTAAAAAAAAATACAACGCACAAACATATTGGACCAATAATTAAATATAGACAGTGTCATCCACGAAGAAGAGTAGGGATACTTTTTCTCCCAATATTTCACCAGAGTGTTTAAATTCAAATTCAAATAATTTTATTCAAAATAAGAAGTTACATGCTTCATTTTTTGAACGTCAAATAATTTAACCAGTTCCCTATAGTTACTTTTGTCGTTATTAATAAGCCAATCAGGAAAAAGTATTACTATTATATAATGCTTTTGACAGGTAAAATGCTCTACTACATTTTTTTTATTTGTTTGGATTGTTCATGTGTGTGTATTTCGTGATATTTATTGGTTGGTTATTATGAGATAATAATACTATTTTTGTATTAGGTAATAATAATCACCATAGAATATTTAATATATATATTTGAATATGTTTAGAAAATCTCATTACATAAAAATCAGATACGAAATGTAAATGTAATTTAATTTGTATTAAATAATATATATTTATTAATTATTAATTATTGTGACATGTGATGTTTTTTCTGTCAAATGTGATTAACACTATGTATTCACAGGATTCCTTTAGTGCACTGTTTATGTCTGTTCATACAGATGGTAAATTAAACTGTTTCTTAAGATGTGGCTCTCACGCCGTCTAGGATTTGGGACTTGTATTCAAAGATTTACATAGATAGTTATTTGATTATAATCGATGAATATGTGTTGTATGATATCGATAGTCTGTATTGTATATTATTTAATTTCTATTGATAGAATCGTTATGGAACAAGCTAACATAAAAATAGTAAATAGTATAATATTTTTGCCTAAACTCGATGTCATGTTAAGGTTTCTAGATGCTTAGAGGTTTCAGATAATCCAGTGGCCTGTGTAGTTCTACAACGTGCGTCGATAATTTTATTAGCGTAATTATTATTAGCTTTTTTCGTAAAATCATACATTTCAGAAATAATTTCTCTTGCCTACTTGCCTAAAAGAGAAAAATATATTATCTGTATATCTTATAACCAATTAATAAGATATCTATTTATTTCAGACATTTTTTTACTTCTAGTCATATCCTACAGTCTGTAGTGTATGGAGGCCATCCCACGAAAAACAGTTTAATTTAGGTTTAATGTGAGCAAATATACCAAAAGAATCTCGTAAATACGTGGCGGTAACCACCTTTAAGAAAAATCAACACATATCACATAATAATTTTCAACATAAAAAAACAATATAAAACATGCAAATTTAATGTAATACATAGAAATAATATATACTTGACCTTTAAGTACGACACGCTGAGATTTACTAAAAATTACTATTGAAAAAGAAAAAGAAATTTTATTTAAAATTTAAAACCTAAGCAAAGTAACCTCCCTGACGGCTCGATGTTCGTGCGAGGTGAACTATGTAGTACAGTTCACCTCGTGTGCATGAACGAACAACTCGATATTTGCGGTGGTGTCAATCTCCCTTCGGAGATTCGCGACTCCTCGCCAAAAAAATTGTGGGGCCCTTCTTCTTGGATAACACTATCTATGAACCGACGTCGTCGATGTTTTATCTTCGATTCAAATTTGTATCTGTAAGCTTTGTATTTTGATATTATAATATTGTTACAAACTATAATGACATTAAGAATAGCTAAAGTTCAAAAATTAAAATTTTAGATGTAATACTTGACATCTCACAGTATGCGTTGATTTATTCTTGAAATTTTTTTATGTTTAATATCACCACACAACATGGAATATCTTCATGTAACATAAAGGAAAAAATCTCCTATGCATTCATGGCGGAACACATGAGGGTAAAAACTTGAAAATATTTTAAATACGTATAATCGACAATTAATTTAAACTTTCAATGCCTATATCGTATTATTCTTTATATTTTATAACGTCACTGCATTTAGTAAATTAGTTAAAATGACAAGACTTTTTAAAAATTGTTTATTATATTTATGTGTTACCTCACTATAAAATTAAAAAATAAAGTAATATTTATACATTCATTCCAGCTTGTACCGAAATTTGTTGAAGTAGGGTTCTATCTATTTTAGTCTATACCACATTTATATTATTAGTTTGACTTGCAGATATATGCAATTATAACCATAATAAAATGTTATTTAAAAAAAACTTGATATCTCGATGATTATTATATAATATGTATAATATGTTTTTTTGTAAAATTTTATATTTTACAAAAAATATTACTATGCATAAAAATATACGTATTAAAACGATAAATTTGGTATTAAAATATAAATTATACTTTTACAAATGTAATCCCACACTATAAAAATATTAATGAACTAAATCTCTTAGATGATGTTCAGTTAACATACAAGATACAAGATACATTATTTCGTGTACATTTACTGACTATTTACCACTACTGATACACCACTACGTGGTAAATCCTGAAGCTGAAATTTTTTTTTTAAACTCATATCATATATACTTGAAATTAAATATAAATCAAAATCATAAGCCATATTTACCAGACCATATGTGATTAAAAATGTTAGATCATTTCATAGATTGTCATCAAAGAGACTGTAAATTCAAAGATACTTTAGAAATTAAGCATAGTATAGAATTTTTTAATATAATAAAAATAAAAATAATATACTATTTTTTAAAAACTTTCAATTTTAAAATTGTTATTCGAGATAATCGTTTAAAAGTATTGTTTTTTTTTGTTATTATGCGTTATTTTACGTATGCGTCTAATAATAATATATATGTATTAGTTATATGTAATATCAAAAATGTGTTAAATTTAACCTACTTTAAAGTGTTTTAAATAAAGCACGAAATCTTACAAATTATCTTATTATTATTTATTTTTGTATCTAAATTTTATTTAAGAATACTTAAGTGCTATTATATTGGAATTGATTAAAAACTAGAAAACACCACAGGTATATCCGGTTACTACTGAATTATAGCAAGTATTTTGTTATTAATATTGACTACTACTACTAAGCGCCACGTTGTGGGTTCGATTCCCACTTACTAGTACACAGGAGATAATAATACCATTGTTTTTCTTGAAAGTCTAGTTCAAAAATATAAACAACAACAAAATTGATAACTGTAGGCCAAATAGATAGATACGTTTGAGATTGCGCTTTAACTACTTCACTTTGGTTAAGTTGTTTTCCAAAATTTTGTAATCGATCAACGAAATTTAAAAAATTAACCTTACAATATGATTGTTGTTTTTCACATCTTACTTGTTTCCTAAAATGTCTGATTGTACACGTACGGCTTGTGAGTTCAATTCCTATGTTTACATAAGAAATAATTTTCTTATTTGTGAAATATGTAACGCCTAATATTGAATTCTGTTATAAACGCCCATAAATGGCTGGCCATTTCCTAAAATAAAAATATATTACATCTAACTTACCATTTTCGATTATTCTTTTTTATTTAAAAATTGTCTTAACTAGGTAATATTTAATCATATCACAGCAGGGTTAATATATAAGAACATTTTTCATTACAATTAAAATATATTGATATAAGATGTATTTAATTAGATATTTTTTGTAATTAACACTATACTCCCAGTTACATGGTTAGAAAGGAGTAAACGAGCAACTATTAAACTTACGAAACAACCTCCTTTCCTGAAGTCATTTCAAAATTAATTCATGCATTCATTTCAATATATTATGGAAATTTATTTAATGAAGCAATTTATACTTAACCAAAATACCATATTACAAAAATTTAACAAATGTTATATAAGATATAATTTTTTGCATAACTAAGACCCTTAGATACGATAAAAATTGTTTTTATATTGAATCCTAATATGACATAGGAAGGAATCCATTACCCCGTATGTTACCATGACCGTCCATCAAATCTCATACCTTCTATTCGTACCTTTCATTCGAGGCTGTTGACCTGAGATGGTCGTGACGCTGTCAAGACCATCCCAGGTCAACAACAATAAAGCCAATTCGAAACAAAAGGCGTTTGTTGCTGTTTGAAAGCGATGATTGTGGTGTTTCAAATTCTTCTTAGATAAATATTTATATTATTGGTTTACGAGACTCTGTCCGCTGCCTTTATATAAAGTGAAAAATATGAACTTCATTTAAATGGATTTATTGATAAAAAACTACAAACTTTAAATCTTACAACGTAGGTACTTAACTGAATATGAATGGACATTAAATATAAAAAAGAATAAGAGTAAATCTGCATTGGTCAAAATAAAATTTTGATTGTATGTTTATTAAAAGTTTATGTGTATTTTGTATTGATTTTATGTAAACAGAACGACACGTGAAATGTTATATCGTCGGCTTACAGTGTAAACCTGCCAAATCCGATTTTATTATGTTTTTCATTATGTACCGTTTTATACCATTCGAAAGTGTAAAAAAAATACAAAATCGGCCTTTATTTTATAATACATAGAAGAAAACACAGATCAAATTTCTAAAGTGTTAAAACCTTCTAATAATACATATACGCATAGTATTTTAAATAAGTTTATTGTCTCTCGTGCTAATTTGCTTAATAGGCTGTTAGCAGGTTTACACGATAACCCGACTATATGTACCTATCCATAAACGATAGTGTAATGTGCCTCACATCACATATGTACGAAGCTTATTAAAATTATTAAAAAATTGAGAAATAATGAATTTAAAATTAAAAAGATTTTACTGTTTTTACAATTGTATTGAAGGAATGGTAACAAAAATAAGAACATGTACTATATAATTATTATATAAATATAATAATAACTTAATATTAGTGTAATTTGAATTATTGTGAACATGAATATGAGAAAATGGTACGTGAAGATTTGTAATCAATGAATTTGATCTACGATTTATGTATAAAACACCGCAAGGCTCATATTACAGTGACGTAATTGAAAAGTAAAGACGTACTTTTTAGAAAGGTAAAAAAAAAATAACAAACACGGTTTTTTACTTTACTCTTATCATCTTAACTCATTACGTCATTATAACATGTCATGTATAAATTATTCTTGATGGTTTATTTCATAATCAAAAAGAAATTATGACATTTCGGATATAAAAACTGGATACAGATAAAAAAGACAACAGAGAAATATATTTTTTTTATCTATATGGGTTCATTGTTATCCTGATACGCTTTTGTTATTTTTTTACTGTTTGTTTATGTATGTAAATTACTGTTTTTTTTTTAAATAATTTAATTCTTTCTGTTTTCAATATGATATAATTTTAGTGTCACATGAGATTTCCCTTGAACTTTACTAATAACATTGTAATAAAAAACTGGTAGAATCATTTTGAAAGAAAACTGCTTTACTAAGCATGCGATATACCTACATATATATGCCTACGTACAAAAAACTAATAGCAATAAGTACCTTATTGAAAATCAATGGGCAAATACACATAAATAGATATAGCTTTTAAAACACTACTTCATAGTTCATAAGATAATTAGATATAGATACTTATGAATTTTAGTTACACAATCATTTTGTTTGTAATAAATCTTATTTGTTTTCTTTTTTTTCTCACTGTTATGTTTATTTTTTTGTGTGTCTATCTATGAAATACATTTTGTAAATATGTTTAATCATGTTCCACGTTTCTTTTATTTGTTTTTTTCCTAATATTTTTAGTTCCATTTTCACTATAACGCACACACAATTGGACCAAACAGTTCTTTCCCGTAACGTTTAATAACACATTTGTTCAGTTTAGTTCTACAATATGTAAATATGCCAGCAACAAAACATCAATTACTATATATTTATTAAGATATTTAATAATTTAAATAATATCAAGAGCAGTTCTAAAAAGTCGCCCTTATTTTAAACACAATTATCTTCAAAGTTGAAATATTTCAAGACTTATTTGAAATGAAGAGAAAAATTACTACTCTGTACTAAATGTAAAATATAAATTATTTAAAGTATGTATACCAAAGAATCTCTAAATGTTAACTGCAAAATATCTTTTAACATGAAATATTTCATTTTCTATAGATCGTGATACAATTACCTACTGGAATTTATCAAGCATTATAGAGCATAATGCTTTATGTGATTACAACAATTTAGTGAGAAACATAAGGATGTATAGTAATTTAACCGATTTTTAACCGTCTTCTGGGCCTTTTAGCAATGTTTAAGTTAGTTCATAGATAGTCGACGTAACATTTCGCCTACTTAAGCGCTCTGTAATAGCAAACATACTGTAACTTTAAAATAGCAATTTTGATAATTCCACATTTTGTGACTTGTAGCCTAGGAAATTGAAATTAGTCGAATTTGTACTTTTGTTACGACTGTAAAAGTTTTAAAAATAATAAAGTAACTAGTGTGTAAGTACTATAATTTATTATATACATAATTCGCAAATTATATCAATGTGTAACAGTAAAAATTGTAAACATTAAATCATGCGTTTCATTTTCAGTATTAAAATTATTTAAGATTCTTAATTTTCAAATTGTGTTTTAATCTACTAATGATTGGAATTGTATTCAAAGCTTAATTCTGAAGGAGTCCCGGGGGCCAAATGTCCGCTTAGTCTAAACAATTTAGCATTAAGCGATGTAGCAGCTTCCATTTTTCTAAGGAACATGTTTTTAGAGCAAGTGTTCAATGTTTTTTCGGTTAAAGTTTTATTTGACTCGGAGTCTAAAGAATTTATTATGGAATCTGCGTCATTATCCAAATTAAATATATTCACTTGAGATTCTTCTCTCCACAGCTTTTGTAAATTTAGAGCCATCAGTTCAAGTTGTACTTGGGATAATTCTTTTATAACGTCAATCTGTATCGACATGACATTATCACAAGTTTTTAATAAAGAGTTAAGAGTTTCCAAAACTTCTGCTCTACGTTTTTGTATACGATATTGGTTGTCAATGTTCTTTTCGAAGAAGGCCAAGTGCTCATATAATTCGGCCAATTGTAAGGAACATGATATGTATTGAGCGGAGTGATGCTCGAAATCATAATAATGTTTTGCTCGCATCAACCACTTATGCGTGAAAGAAAACAGCTTCCGTGCATCTTCGACATTTCGAGCACAATCCAACGGAACTCGCCTCTCCATATCTTTTAAATCTAAGGTTGGAAAAACGAATACCGCGTCTGAATGGTCGCCTTTTTCATTTTTCTCAGATCCTGCATCTTTTACATTTTCATCCATCTTATCCTGAATATTAGCACCATCTTTTGTATCTACAGCTTTCCACAAATCTGCTCCTGAGGGTTCTTGTGCGAAGTACCGTGTTAATATTTTCTTTCGTGACAGTTTAAATAAGGTTAGTCCATACTTTACCCAGTAATGGCTCAATTCTAAGAAATGCAATTCGAAATCTGCTTTTTGTAGCACAAATTCTTCAGGCATAAGTTTACAATTGTCGTGACACGTCCGCAGAATGTAATAGGCGGCGCACAGGTGGTATCGAGCATTATTGAGCTCGTTGAGGTATGTGAAGTAGTTGCCAAGTCTTGCGGTCCGCAACGCCCACTCTTGTGGAGTGCCTTCTTTCATTTCTAATTGGCGCCTCAGAGCTGTGTGATTATACAAAGTGTACTTTTGAGGCATATTCAATTTGTTGTACAAAAAAGCTAGCATTTGGATATTATTCGTGATTAATCTGTCGATTTTTTCTGGATTCATACGCTTTATTTGATTAATAGGTTCTGCTGTAAAGAGATCTTCAGCATCGATATACGTGTCTGGTTTAGAATGGCCGACTTTTTCATATATTTCCTCCATGCTCTCTAGTATATCTTTTGCTAAAGTTATTTCATCCAGTTGTGTAAGGTAATAACAAAGTAAATTTTGCACTCTAAGTAGAATAAATAAGCATTCTTCCCGTAAAGCGTGTTTTTTAAGGTCATTAAAAACCGTAAGGAGAGTATTTTTTTTCTCAATAAGAGAAAGAGGCAGGGTTTTTGCTGAGAGCAGCGTTAGGTATCCATACATTGCCAAAGATCTTATATATTCGTCACTATCAACGTTTATACACAGCAACATAAGCTGAGACTGTATTGACGAAATGTGTTTTTTCAGGTTATACAGCCTGTTTGAGCTGTTTTTGTCTTTAATTGCAGTTTTTACATTTTCGTAAGCAACACTTATATTATTTAATATATCCATTCTTCTACACAATAAATTTTAAATGTAACGGTTGAAATATTTCTGTTTGGAAGTCAAATTGGCAGATTGTCAAATTTAAACCTGAACTACGATAGAACATATGCTGGATATTTGCTTTTCTGATAAAATTTGATGTAGGTTTCATTTATTTAATAAATAAATTAATGAAAGTCAGCCATCACATATTTCTTGGAGAACATAGAAGCCTAGCAATTTTGTATGTTATTTTTGTCACAATATTATTACATGTTATGCTTACAAAAAAGAAAGTAAGTATAACAATAAAATACATGGCTCCGAATCGTGATGCTTGTACCATTCAAATATACATGTTTAACAAATAACTACACGAAAGACAGATATATCAAATCGGAATAGAACGTACCTTATAAACACTGAAATAAGTTTTCAAATTGGTTTCCACTTTCAAGAAAGTTTTATTTAAAATTTTAACATATAAATGTTGAAGTGTAAAAATTACTATTTACAATTATTTTTGTCCATCATAGGTTACTAATTTCATTGCCATTAATGGATGGAGAAAAGCAAGTGATAAGTAGATATGTCGGTCCGCTCTCCTTTGACAATATAAAATCGACGCTATTGAGTACAGTTTAGTTAAGTTGCAATTCAATTAAAATTAGTAAAGTAGAAGATTACATAAGTTAGCATTGAATTCATAAACTTTTTTAAATTTCTCTACTCTGTCATTTAAATACTAGAGTTTAAGTTATTCTGCAAATAATATTTCTTAAATGGGCGGCAAACGAATAATGTAAGTGTATACGCATGACAAGATTTTTTTTTAATCTCTCAAACGGCGGAATTTGAAAGAATTATATACTTATTGTAGACGAAACCTAATTTAATTTCCTGGTCTTATAATATTTTTTTTACTATAGAAAATATAAAATGACAACGCGTCATAACTACAAGTTTACTAGATAAATTGAATCTACGTGTACTATGCTGGAAACTAGTAGTAGTCGCTAGCCAGTGTGGTTTGCCACCTCCACTCATTCGTGTGTCGTGCCTCGCGCCGTGTGTAACTTGCCGCGCCTGTTTTTCAAATATCATCTGTTGGCCACAATTTATAAAATAATGTAAGCAAAACTATTTAAATATATTTTTTTGTATATGAAATACGAAATTAGAGAATAAAATTCACATGTGTTAATTTTTTTTTTTATTTTTGGCTGTATATTGCATTACATATGTTAAAAAAAAATACTGTATTCGAAATTTTAACAAATAATGCGTGATTTACAGTGCTAATGATGGTTTCACCATAATTTTTTAACACATCTGTCGGTTTATTTTTAATATTTATTGTAAATAAAATAATATAGAGATACTACTAATTCTATTTTTCGTTAGTTACTAAAAGAAACGTAATTTAAATTGTAAATTTTCATACAAAATTAATTATAAATTTCTAACATAACTCAATTACTATAACTAACTAATTATTTCCTCGAGTATTATCCGTTCCAAAGGCATATCATTCGAGGTAACATTTTTAAATCACGTATTTTTACGCATTTTGCTCAAAGACTGATTTGGTCTGAATCAGCAAACCCAAGCTAGGATGTCGCTGACTTGTGCAACGCTTGCATAACCCCGTGTTGACATGCTTAAAGAAAACGGCCGAGAATTCATTTCAGATATCGCGGTTACACGCTATCATTGTGTATAAACAATGCTGACCCTCTGAGCTTTGGAAAGCCCCGATTATTTACGCTTTCGCGTTGATGTATATGTTTTTTTATATATTTTTATGTATATGTTCTGTTGAGTTCCGACACTTAGCACGTAATACATCCAGAATTCGGCGCAAAGTAGGGAATGGAGTGTCTTAACCTCTATCCTGCTGTGTGCGGGATACAGCGAAATGCAAGTTGATTTATTTATTTTATGTATATGTTATGTATTTTTTATATCAATAACATAAGTATAGTGAATTATTGTACTGGATAAAATGTAGAGCTCTTATGATAGTTTTATACTTATAAACTTTTTAGGTTTTTTATATGACTATTTTATCTTAACATTTTAGTTTAGCCTAATGTAGCGTCATTATCTTTGCAATTTTTCATATACATACATATATAGGTACTTTAGTTGTATCGCGCGGTGGGTGGTAAAGCTTATTGCCTCACGCCACACTTTAACCACACGGTTAAAAAAACCGGTCAAATACGAACTCGTAAACCGGGGGTTCCGTATCAATTTCTGCATTGTATGTCAAAGTGAAGTACAACTTATAAAAATGAAAAAAACTTAATTTTGTGGTGTTGTATTGGAATATGCACACCAAGCCCTTTCATCTGATACCTCACTTGAACTAGTGGTTTTAATACCAAATTTTAGTCGTCTTTTAAAGCTATATTTTTTTAGAATTTAACTACAAATGTATAGTCTTTAGATTTTTACCTAAACTAGTACCTGTATGTAGATGCTAGCTGCCAAAATTCAAGCTTCTAGGTCAACCGGAAGTACCTATTGGTTTTGATTCCCTTTATAGTTTATAGTGTTACACGGCTATATCTTTTTTTTAAGTTCCTGAAATAAAGGCTCCTGACAGACAGACGGACAACAGAGTGATCTTATAAGGGTTCCTTTTTTCCTTAATAGGTACGAGACCCTAAAAAATAAGCGATTTTTTCTTTACCATTTTTCGTGGGTCCCATGCAAAGGTCAGTCGGAAACCCTGACCCTTACGGGATCCCCGAGTGTCAAATACACTTTAATAAAAGAATGTTTACATATTACTTTCTAACTGGACTTCAAATTCACGTTTGCCCCAGGGCATGGGAAAGGCGTCCCAGGGCTCCAATATATTCTAAGATAGCACTAAAAAAGTACTATATGATAATCAACTTTTTCAAAGTCATATATCTACCCCTTAAATCCCAAAAACTCTACAAAATCGTCAGTTATAATAAATACTACTTACTTTAAATATTTTGTTTACATGTAGACTTACCTACATGTTTCACAATTCATTCCATTTTAATACTATAAATATAAAAAGAAACCAGTGAGAATATACTAAATCGAAAGCAACGTGACATTATCTACAAGTAAATCACGAGCCAAGCCAAGCTTTTCTAAACTAGTTTCGAAGAAAGATAAAACATTTTTTACGTTTAAAACGCATACAGTAATGTCTTAAAAACCTTTTAAAGTATTACTCTGATAAAAGACAGGTGCGTCGTTAAACATGAGATTTTAAAATATTATTACATTTAATCACTTCTGTTATATGGCCAGTCGTGGCGCAGGGGCAGTAAGTGTGACTGTACACGCGACAGGGTTCGATCCCCACTAGGGGAAATGAAATATTTAATTAAACATATACTTGCATTTTCTCGCTCTGGTTTTGAGGCAAAAGCTCGGCGTTAAGTTCCGCCACTCAACACGCAATGTCACCAGAATTCGGCGGAAAGTAGAGTACGGAGTGTCTTAACACTAGATTCCCTCTGCCTAAACTGCTGTGTGCGGGAGGCTTTTTATTAATTTCTTCATTCTGGTGTCGAGGCAAAACGCGACGTTGAATTTCATCATTCGACACATAACGCCTCCAAACTTTGGCGGAAAGTGGGAGCGCAGTGTCTTAATACCAGAGTCTCTACCTACCCTGCTAAAAAAAACTTCTGTTATTAAGAGGATCGTAACGCAGCGGCACAGTGTCTGACTTCGTTGTGAGTTTGAATTCGACTGAGGGGAAGGGATATTTTCATTTCTAGGGACGCACAAGAAAAAACAAGGAGTTTCCGTCTTAGCGCTAGGTTCCCAATGGCTACTCTGCATATTGTATAGCGCAGTAGGTGGGGTACAAGAAACTTAAAAAACACTTCTAAAGAGTATTTATGTCAGATTTATTTGTTAAACTTATGAATTATGTAAATCCAAAGAGTTATGGTCGTTCAAATGGACATTTTCAATAGGAGGCGCTCAGTTTTGTGTAATAAATAATAATTATGTCTTTAAGAATTTATATTATACGTGAATAGGTACTCACGAACCTAATCGTGTATAGAATTTAGATATGTTTTAGGGATCCGTGCTCAATATTTTTAAACTAAGATTTCAAATTCGAAGTCACCTTTAGTTAAGAGAAGTTTTTCATGTAAAATTTCTCTTAGGTAATGTACGAGTATTTGGTAAAACCTTTATGTAAAATGTCATGTTATCTTCTATAAGAAAAATAAAAAAATAATTAAATTTTTAATAAAATTAATTGAAATTTATTTAAAGTAGGTAGAAGGAACCTAATGTTATAACACTACGTACCCTACTTTCTGCTGAACTTTTCGTGGCATTATATATTGAATGGCGGAATTCAACGCCGGGCTTTTGCTCTAGTGCCAAGGTGAATAAATGAAAATATTAATTATAAAATAATTAATACCTTGGAGTGGGGATTGTATCCACAATCGTCGCGTTACAGTCACATCTTGCGCCACGATGGCGTCATAAAAACGTTACCTAAAAATGTGCTCTCGGAACTAGAAATATATAGCTCATAGACAAAGCTCATCTGAGCCTTACTCGAGTACTTTCAACCTTGAAGAGTTCCACTGTTCAGGTCCCGGCACCATCACGATGTTACCATATTGTATTATTATCTAAACTACGTACTAATGCCAACTCATGACGATGGAACTTACTTTTTATTTTGACAGTTACCAAGTTACATAGTTGGGTACAAGTCGACCTTATTATGAGCGGGTTAAAAACACTAACCTCCGTTTTCTAGGTGGTAGGTAGATAAGTAAAAGCATTTTTTTCTCTATAATGTACCTATGAGGCCAGTCGTGGCGCCGGGGCACAAGCGTGTGACTGTAGACGCGTTAATGTTTCCATTTCTTCGCTCTGGTGTTTAAACAAACCGCGGCGTTGAGTACCGCCATTCAATACGCAATGTCTCCAGAATTTGGCGGAAACTTGGAATCAGTGTCTTAACACTGGGCTCCCTCTGCCTACACTGCTACATGCGGGATGCAGCGTAAAGCTGAAAAAAATACATACCCATATATATATAATACAAACGCTATTACAATTCTAACCACGATTTCACGTAAAATACCACATACGGACAAAGCGAAGCCTAGTGCCTATACTACGAGTACTCTAAAGGAATCAAACATTTACCATTTAGTCTTTATTTGTTTACTCGAGATCGTGCTCCTTTGCATATAGAACAATGGTTCTTACATCACCGAATTCCTATGTATTGTATATACCAACTAGAAACTCTTAAAGAAATTCAATATAGGTACCTATTATGTATATTCGTATATATATGTAAGCGCAGTATATCATTTCAAAGTAAACAAACTTTGATTTTACCGACCACTAATTAAGAATATAAAATAAATAAATAAATAAATCAGCTTCACGCTGTATCCCGCACACAGCTGGGTAGGCAGAGGAAACCTAGTGTTAAGACACTCCGTTCCCCACTTTTTGCCGAATTCTGGAGGCATTGCGTGTTGAGTTGCTGAACTCAACTCCGCGCTTTGCCTCGACACCAGAGCGAAGAAATGGAAATATAAATTTAAGTAAATATTTCATCTCCTTGAGTGGGGATCGAACCCACAATCAGTCAATTTATAGTCACACTTTGTGCCCCTGCGCCACGACTGGCAATCATTCAAATCAATTGAACTGATTTCTAAAATTGAACAAGTAATATACATCTCAACATATATCAAATACATTTGGGAGCAAGATTTTCCGTCTCTTTTGGCAGCTAACATATACATGCAGTATCAGTTCCGGAAAAAATTGAAAACTATACATTTGTGGTTAAATCCTTAAAAATAATAGCCTTAAATATTTAAAAAACGCGTATTTCAACACTATAAAGGGAATAAAAATTATTAGGGTACTACCGGGTAACCTAGAATTATGAAATTTGGCACCTAGCAACTGCAAGTAGTACTAGTTTAGGAAAAAATCTGATAACTATACATTTATTGTCAAATACTAATAAATAATAGCTTTAAAAAGGGGCTAATCTGATATTAAAGCCGCTAGTTCAAGTGAGGTATCAGATGAAAGGGCTCTGGCTAAGTTAAGCCTGAATTTCGGAAAAAGCTCGAGATCTCCAATTTTTGTATGAACCTTCGGTGGAGCCCAACTAGTGCATGTCTGGTTTTTTTCTTTTTATTGTCATCAAAATTTGATCGATTCTTGTAAAAAAAGAAAGTCTTTCTATCTCACAAATTTTAAATATTCCACATTTACCTACATATAATACTTTTCGGTGCTTTATAGGTTTTATAATAATATCGTTTGTGATGATAATTTTACGGAAAGTAGAGAAGAGAACTAAGTAAATAATTTCTTCTTTCTCTACTTTCCTTTCGCCTTCGTGGTTACGTTAATATGACTAAGAGTTGTGTATTGTTATTTTTTTTAGTTCGAACAAGCACTTTCTGATATAAGCGCGTTTAACCAAAAAAAAAAAATAGTAAAGATATAAATAGTCTACGAACTCGTTTTGTACCCATTACGGACGTAGTAGGACCGTGGAGAACGGAGTGTATGAGCACTATGTTCCCTCTGCCTACCCTGCTATGTGCGGGATACAGCGTGCAACTGATCTGTTACCACTGCGTTTGATCACACAAAACAATATTTAAAAAAATAGAACATTTCTAAAAAAAAACTACAATCACATCCACTCAAAACAAAAGGCTTTTACAAAAGTACGTAACTTAACCGAGTAAAGCCATTAGTAAGCGCGTAAATATATTTAACTCGAGCGTAAATGTAAACATTATGTAAGGCCGTGGCCCGGGTGTTCGTTTACAATAAGACTACCCACTGCGGTCAGTCCTTGTGTCTCATATAAATATAATCAATTATATTTTATTACTTGTGTTTCAGACGATTTAACACGGTTATATTCTGTTTCGATGTTGTGATACTGTTGGTAACGTTACTTACAGGCTTTTACAAATTTCGTTGTGTAAACTAAATTTGCATTTTTATATATAATAAAACTTTATTTGACTTCTCTGATTTGATTCACGTTAGTTTATATTCACGCTGTATCCCGCATATAGCAGGGTAGGCAGTGGGAACTTAGCGTAAAGTCCGTTTCCCACTTTCCGCCGAATTTTCGAGGCATTGCGTGTTGAGTGGCGGAGCTCAAAGCTGCGTTTTTGCCTTGATACCTAAGCGTAAAATTAAAATATTAATAAATTATTATTCATTCCTCCGAGTGAAAATAAATCAACTTCACGTTGTATCCACACCGCATGGTAGACAGAGAGAACCTAGTGTTAAGACATTCCGTTCCCCACTTTCCGCCGTATCTCGTCGTCGTTCGAGGCATTGCAAAGCCCGGCGTTGAGTTTCGTCACTCAACATGCATAACATGTTGAGTGACGAAACTCAACGCCGGGCTTTTACCCGGGTTTTTACCTTGGTGCCAAAGCGAAGAAATGAAAATATTACGAAGTAATAGTCATTCCCTCGAGTGGGATCGGACCAACAACCGTCGTGTTACAGTCACACTCTTGGGCAGGGGCCCAAGGGGTCACGTCGTGACGTGACGTGTATATAAATATTTACGACTGTAAATACGATAGTTGTGGATTTCATCGGGCGTGATATTTAATTTATTTTCATTTCACCGTTCTGGTAGACAAAGTCTTTGAATTCCACCATTCAACGCTCAATATCTCAAAAATAGGGCGAAAACAGAACATACTCGTACTATGACTAGGATCCCTCAGCCACACCGGAGAAAAGCAAAAAAAAAACTTCAACCAGTTTTTTTTTAAATATTTTTCACATAGTAAGTAGTATTTAAGATGATTTCGCCGCTTGCAGTGGTGTGATATAATCGTGTGAGTACAATCGTCGTTGAGTGCGGCTTTCCTTATAAGTTCAGTTATTTTCCACTTTTATTATGGTCAAAGTGAAGAAAGTTTACGGATGATGGATAAAAAAGTGATTTTACTTTTTTTTGCACAAGAATGGGAGATGGAGATAGATAGGTAGATACTATATGCGTATAAAGAGTGAAACGAAAAATATAAAAAAAAGGTTAAATATAAATAGCAAACTACAATTCGCTTGTAATTCTTAACTATTATTCACATATTACATATAACTCAGCAGGCAGAGGGAACCCAGTGTTACGACACTCCGTTCCCACCGTTCCCGTTCCCATGTTCGCCGGAAGTCGCATTGCGTGTTGAGTTGAGAAAGAGTGCTTTGCTTTGTTTTCACAGCTATGAAATGATAAAACATATAAATAAAAAATACATCATTCCTCCAAGTGAACCCACAACCGTCGCGTTTAGTCTACACCCTTGTGCCACGACGGCATCGCACGGGTTATATTAGTATGTGTTATTTATATTGATAGAAATTAAAACCTATAACTATGTATTTTAATTAATCGCTTCCGGCTCTTACTTACGTTTATAAACCAAAATAGTCATATAAAATATGACGCGGCTTTTTAATTAATGTTATTTCAGAACAGGTTTTCATATTTTGACAAAAAAATAATGTCAAATGCACATTATAATATAATATACTTCCTAAATATTTTCATACTAATCTAGAGGTAAATAAAAATATTCCTAGTTGTGAATGTGACTTCTTAATTAAGGGTCGTGGGTTCAAACCCTATTTTTTAAAATTGTATCCCGCATGTAAAAGAGTAGGCAAAGAGAATCAAATAATTTTGTTTCGAGAATCAATACATTTCGTTTCCTCCCATTTTTGAGGTTGGGTGTTGAATGGTGGAATTCAACGTCGAGTTTTGTGTTGATAGAGCGTGGTTTTTTTTTCCTCAGAGTGGGCATGGTATTGAAAACAATCTATCTTTAGAAGTTTGTTGACCCACTGTACCACGATGGCCTTAGTTTATTTCGGTTCCGTACCACAGAAGGCAAAAAACGGAACTCCTATAGGATCACTTTGTTCTCCGTCTTTATTTCTTCTGCAGGTTGTCACTTCTTGCCAAATTTCACAATTGTATATAGATTCTTTCACTTGAACAGTTTTTTGTCTCCCATACTAACTCTGTCTAATTTACAATTAGATAACAATGCCAATATGATTTAAAGAATTTATATACATTTAAAAAAAGTTGTTTCTCTTAACAGGTGGTTTAAAAAAATAAAAATATATTACATCTAAAATATCATATATTTTACGTGAAGTAATCTCCATAAAGAATATAATTTAATGCACACGTGTTTTAAAGTGAGATAATTGGTGTGATTAAACCGTCAACCTTTTTAACACCGGTGGCAAAACATTAAAATAGCGCCTCGTTAGCGGGCCTTCAGCCTCATTTGAGTCGCTTTAATAGCTTGGGTTAGGTCATTGTTGAATACTTATATAATATAATTAAATATAAAATGTTGACAGAAATTCAATGTTTATAATGTAGAAATATGTTATATTCTTTTGAATATTTTTATTTTTATGTGTTTGTAACAAATAATATACAAAAAACTCAATGTGCTTATGTTAGACTTAATGATTGATTGTTTTTTTTGTTAACCTCACGATATGTCCCGCATATAGCAAGGGAACCAAGTGTTAAGACACTCCATTCCCCAATCCTTCCGCCGAATTTTCAAGGCACTGCTTGTTATTGGGAAGTCAACGCCGCTCTTTTTATCTTTGTACCAGAGAGATGAAATTAAAATATTAATAAATAATATTTTATTCTGCGAGTGGGAATCGAGCCCACGATTACACGTTGCGTTACAGTCAAACGCCTGTGCCTCTGTTTTTTTCTTTTTTTTACATTTCAAATAAAATCTATTCATACATTGTTCAGGAATATTTAAAGGATAAACATGTATTGATTTATATATGAATGAAATGAATCTCATACAAAATACGTCGTACTCTATGTAATAATGAAATAGTAACATTGACTTTTAAAGCGTCCCACTGTATTCCGCACACAGCAGGGTAGGCAGAGGGAACCTTCCCTTCTCCATTTTGCGTGCGTGTTGAGAGACGGAACTCAATGTCGCTCTTGATCTCGACACCAGAGCAAAGAAATGAAAATATTAAATACTAGCGGCCCCCGTGCGGCTACGCCTGCTTGAAATATACCAATGTTTATTTAAGTTAATTTAGGACTCACCCACTAAGAATTCTGCACCAATTTCAGGTTTGCGATTAGGAAATATCTTATAGATTTTAATGATGCGGCGAATAAAGTTAACATACTTAAATTTGTAGGCATTTACATTTATTTAGCATGAAATGAGCTTAATACATAATTAATATTTTTTTACTTTTAAGATATTTTTCTTTATTTGTATTGTAAGATCTTACTTCGTCCTAGATTTCATAACTGGACGTCTGCGGGAAGGACACTATAGGTTTATCAATAGTGAAAACCGCATGTAAATCGGTTAAGCCAATTCTGAGATTAGCGATAATAAAGGCACAGACAATCAGATAAACAGGCAAAAATTTTAAATATCATTGTTTTGGGACCATTAGATTAATAAAGTTTCCATTCCATTCCACCGATCCGTTATGATTTTATTATAAGTATAGATATAGATTTCTTTCCTCGAATAACGTACGTAATATTTTTAGTTTAAACAACAATGCAAATAGCTTTTAATATTATTTGATTACATTTTACTAAATATGAAAATTGAAATTTATGTAAGTTTATTTATATTTATGTATATATTACATATAGCTATTCATGTAAATTAGTATGTAATTTATAGTATGTAGATCAATAAGTAAGTATATTATATTAATATATTATTTGTACACAACCAAAATCCATATTATTATTTTTTTAATATTTTGTATGGTAAGGATTGCCTGGAAGAGATCACCTGTGGTGATAAGGCAGCCTGTACACCATTTTTCATTTGTGTTTTATGTTTAAGTTGGTTTAATAAAGTGTTAAGTAAATAAACAATAAATAAATAAAATTTGTAAAAGAAAACGAATATAATTTTTATCTGTTTTTTGTTTTAAATATATATAATAGTTTTTTAAATTTAATTTGAGTAAAACTTTTATGTTATTGGTATAGGTATTAATTAGGCTTAGGTAGTACTAGGGTATATTTGATTTCGAAGACTTCTGACTTGACCATTTTCGATTGACAATGGCAGCAAGGCAAGGGCCGTAAAGTCCACACAAGCGAAGTTGCAACCATTAGTCTAATAATAAATCTAATTTACAACCATCTTGTAAAATTATTAAATGACTTAACAAATTCGAATGGAACTCAGAATTACGATAGTTTATAATCTTGATAATCTTAAGATACCACATTCTTTTACTGATGTTCATTACATCAGAGTAAATGGCATGGTTTTAGTGCGATGAACTAATGATTAATCTTTGTGAATACGTATTTTTATTGTTTCTTATTATGTGATATGATAAGGCAGAATATAGTGAGAAATTAAGATGTTATATTTATGGTAGCGTTACTTAATATCAGTTAAACAAACTAAAATCACACTGCACGCCTCTTCCACTATATTTGGGCAGGACAGGAAGAGAGAACCTGGTCCCAAGACACAAGATCCTTTCCGTTCGAATTCGAGATATTGTGTGTTGAATGGCCGATAGACAGATTGACAGACAGACAGAATTACCTGATAAAAGATAACAAGGTCCTATAAGGGTTCCATGAACCACAAAAATGTATAAACCTATATCTATATTAAATTTGAAATAGTTTAATATTGGGCATCGTTATAAGTAAAAAAAACGTATTAATACTTAATAATTAAGATTGAATATTTCACTTTAATAATAAAAACAATGTATATGAATATTTAAGAACAACTCAAAGACATATTAAGAGTATGGGTATTTTCATTATCTAGGCCGACCTGACGACTAAAGACTATTTTAAATTGCAAATTATATTCTAAATTATACTTACTACTGAACTGCAACCAAGATTCATTCCCCATTAGGTGAAAAGTGAATAAAAATACTGCTGCAGTCGCTCGGATATGCTAAACTTGTCTTGCCCTACTTGTCATATCAATGCCTGACCATTTACAGCTGATATGCATATAGAGTACGTATCTAAGATTGCAATTTTTTATATATTTTTTATTACTTATTCATTAAGTCTGTAAATGCTTGTATGGAAAATACAATAAAGATATTATTGAGTTAGGCGCGTACAGAAAAGAATTTAAAAAAATATATATTTATACTGATATATTTAATGATATACCTACCTACTCTCGTTTGATGTTATATGAAACATTTTGTAGAAACTATAGGAATATTCTGTATTGATTGTTTTTTTTTTTTTAATTCTTTAATACAAATATAGAGCGTGTGATCAGACTAATTTCCTATTAGTTATTACTATTTAATATAAGTATTTGAACATAGAAGGATTAGAACTGGCACCTCTTGGAATTTCTCCGATAACAAACTAAATAAGCTATACAATGTTATCGCGCCACGTCAAATTTCTTAATGATCGTTACAAATTTAGTTATAAGCATATAATTTCATTTCTTTTGTTAGTTTTAATGACGCGAATAACATTTTGAAATACTATTCAATAAAATAATACACAAAATTAATTTTATTTGAACAGATTTTGTTAAAATCAATATTTGCGATGATCCCAAATAAAAACCGTACACACATATGTGTCAACATAAATTGCAGTGCGCTCTCAAATAGCTGTCCAATTAAAAATTAAAATAGTTTTTATAAAATAAAATGTCTTGCGACATTCCCGAGCTCTTTAAATTATATTTAGCTATCTCCATCTATATGTTTATTAAGGCAGGGTGTGTTCAGAAGGTCATGTTCGTGTATTGCGTGTTTTTGGAGTTGCCCGGTGCCTTGCCTGACCTTATTGTGCGCGTGACTCATACAAGTACCGCGGCTAACTCTTACACGGCAATTTACATTACACTAACATTTTTAAACTTATCTACTATTAGAGCGGAGAGCTAGATAAACAGAAATTAACGATGGTTGCTAACCAGAAATTGGTTTTTATTATTGAGTTTTTTTTATGTCTAAATTTTATAATTACAAAATTATAAAATTTGATTTTTTATTTTTTATATTTTTTATTTTTTTATTGTATGTTATTGTTAGTCTTTATAATTTATTTTATATCATTTTATTTGCTTTATTATATTTTTTTTATGTGGAAATTTAATTGGATGGTTTAGGTATTGTTTTATAAAATTTCTATATGTTATATGTTTTTGAACTTTATATTGTTTGTTTCTCTTATAAAAATAAATATATATTGATTTTGTTATAAATAGTAATTTTGTGATACATTTTGTTTGCTTTCAGAAGACTGACTAAACTTGTGAGACTGGTTGAAAAGAATTTCTTAGAATAATATATATATTTTTTTTGTATTGGAATAGTTTCGAATTAAATAATTAAATGGCGAACGAAAATATAATACTGGAAAGACGTATAGAGATCGAAGAGCCTCTACATGATGTAGTGGCAGATGAATCTACATGTGTTATATTTGAATGTAGAATAAGCCAGTGCTCCAGTAAATGTACAGACTTCAAATGGTACAAGGATGGCAAAAATATAGAGTCCTCGAACCACATGAAGACAATCAACAATGAACAGTGGTATCGACTGGAAATACCATCCGTCGCCGCGCAGGACCACGGCGTATACGTTATTTTACTAAAAAACAAAATGACCGAAACGTTTTCCAAAGCAAATTTATATGTACGACCTACAAGTGATAGATGTAATAATATTTATAATGAAACTATTTATATGAATCCTTCACCAAAATATATTTTTGTTGAAAAACATCTGAGAAATGTGAAAATTTTAGTAGGAGACACTATAGAACTGGAAGCTGAATTCAGTGCGGACTGTTCAAGTGATTATTTATGGTACAAAAGTAATTATCCATTGATACCAAATGACCGAACAATAGTTTTAAGTGACAAAAGAACGACGACTCTATCAATTTTGTGCGCCAAAGAGACCGACTCCGGTATTTACCATGTAGTATCTAAATCAGAATATGGTGTTGCGTCAAGTTTCTCAAATATAGTTGTATTGAATACAGACCTCAGTGCCCTAAACAATAGTGAACTAGTACCCTGTATAGAAGAAGCTTTAGCGGACGAGCTAGAAGTAAATGACCAAGAAGAGACAAGATTACTATGTAAAGCATCTTACGACGTAAATACTTGTATAGAATGGTTGAAAAACAAGAAAAGTATTGAAGAAATGCAAAATATGGTGACAGAATATTATAACAACAGTTACATGTGTTTAAGAATTAAAAACACCAGTTTAAATGACAGCGGCGAGTATTCGTTAAGTATGCGAGATGAAATTACGGGTCAAGTGGATTCGTCAAGTTGCTTCGTAACAGTAAACGGTATATGTATATTTTTTTTATATATTGATTTTTACGCTTTTATTATTCGTAAAAAAATGTGCAGGGAGAAGTCAGTACTAACATACTCTGTGTTCTACTTTCCACCCGGGTTCCAGACTACGTTGCGTGGCGGGACTCAACGCCGCGCTTTGTGTTATCAGATCATGGAAATGGAAATATTTTTATTTAGGTTCACGCTGTTTTCCGCACGTCGCAGGGTAGATAGAGATAATCTGGGAGCCTAGTGTTAAGACCCTTCGTAACCCATTAAGATACATCCATTCTTCACTTTCCGCTTAATTCCTGAAGCTTTGCGTTTTGCCATTGTTGAGTGGTGGAACTAAGCGTTGCGCTCTGCCTAGATAGACCAGAGTGAAGAAATGATAATATAAAATATTCCAGGAAATAGTTTATTCCCACAAATGTACGTAGGAAACTACATCCAGCGCGTTTACCGTTTACCACGGAGCCCAAAAAATTAACTTTTTTCAACAAAAGTTAATAAAAATTATATGAAGTTAAATTTAAATTTAATACTCTTACCATTGTTACAGCGTGTCCAAGAGAACGAAGTTCAACAAAACTATTGAAACCAATAGAGCCTATAGTCACGTGTTTTGGAACTACAATATCTCTAAGTTGTAGTTTCGCGATGGTCGACCCTAGGTTTTACTACGTCGTGTGGTATATAGGTCACTTTCGAGTAGAACGCACTAATCATAGATTTCATGTAAGTAATTAAAATAATTAAGTGACTTTCAAATACAGGAATAAAAATAATAGATTTTGTTTAATTTAAAGTGAATCTGATATCTGAATGAATGTAATTACTGCGAGTTTCATTCTCACTCAGAATAAGAACATATACTATATATATATTTTATTCCTACATATATATTTTTTCCTACTATATATATATATATATATATATATATATATATATATATATATATTCCTCTACCTCGGTTAAACAATATGCAGAATTTGCACTAGATAACCAGTTAAAATAATAAAAAAAATTACAACAGTGTAACATATTGCAAATTTCTATATCTCTAATCTTCTTAATAAAAATAAACAAAATCCCTACCACCCTTGATGGTTGTAATTCTTTTATTTATATATGTAATTATTTATGTTTTTAGGAGGCCGTCGTGGCGCAGGGATACAGAAGTGTGATTGTAATGCGACGGTTGTGGGTTCGATCCCCATTCGAGGAAATCAAATATTTATTTAAATTTATATTTCTATTTCTTCGCTCGCGTTTGAGTTGCGCCACTCAATACGCAAAGTTTCCAAAAAATCGGCAGAAAGTGAGAAACGGCACTCCGTTAAAAGGTCCCTCTGCCTACCCTGCCGTGTGCAGCATAAGAAGCTGATTTCATTTTAATTTAATTATTTATAACTTTAAAAATTGTTAATATCGCAGGTGTTGCAAAGTGGCGGAGATTTCTTTTTGATAATCAAACAAGTTGACCCAGGAATGGCTGGTTCAGTGACGTGTGAGCTTCGAAAATCACTTCCAAACAGAAAATCCGTTCTAATCAATAGTACCTCGACATATTTGACGATAGTTCCACCTGATATACTCCACGAAATAAACTCGAACAAAACAAATTTCAAAGGCGTCTTTGATTATACAAATTCTAAAATAGAGATACCTCTAAAACAAAAGGATGAATTAAATGGAAATTCGAAAAATGTGGTGAGTATACATATAAATTTTACGTGCGTTGTAAATTAAATTTTTTTGTATATTCCGAACCCTCCAGCCAAAAAATCTATTGTTTGACCTTCTTTACTTTCTTTGATATTCTAATGTAAAAACAGAACCATTTGACCAACTTTTGACCCAGTGTTCTACCTTTCGTCAGTTTAAAGGCAATGCTTGTTGAATGTAAACATCATATTTTGTATTAGTAATCTTCGATACGTATTTTTTTTAATAAATTATTAAAATAGCCTTTTGAGGCCAGTCGTGGCGCAGCGGCACAAGGTGTGGCTGTAAAACGACTGGTTGTGGGTTCGATCCCAACTCGAGAAGATGAAATATTTACTTAAATTTATATTTCCATTTCTTCGCTCTGGTGTCGAGGTTAAGCGCGGCGTTGAGTTCTGCCATACAACACGCAATGCCTCTAGAATTCGGCAGAAAGTGGGGAACGGAGTATCTTAACACTAGGTTCCCTCTCCCTACCCTGCTGTATGCGGAATACAGCGTGAAGCTGATAAAAAAAATAGCCGTAGCTTTCTTAGTCAATTAGACTTCTTAACTGAACAGGCTACTAACTAGCCTGAAACAGTCGTGGCAAAGTGGAAGAGTGTCTAACTGTCAACGCGTTTATGATTATAGTTACGATAGTGGATATCCAAAGAATTTAAAAAATCTAATTAAATCAGCTTCACGCTGTATTCCACACACAGCAGAGTAGGCAGAAGGAACCTAATGTTAAGATACTCCGTTCCCCACTTACCGCCAAATTTTGGAGGCATTGCATGTAGAGTGTTGTAACTCTACGCCGCGCTTTGCCTCAACACCAGAGCGAGGATATCAAAGGAATGATAACCTAAATTTGAATTATTTCCATTTGCCCGCAATACCAGGTGAACGAAATGTGGCATTGAATTTCACTACTCAACACGCAACGTAACACAATTTGGACTGTAATTATAAGTCGGAATCTTTTCCTCCTCCTCCGAGGTTCTTCCTTAGGTTCTTATCACTAGGTACTTTGGCTGTCACGTTAGCGGGAAATATCTTGAAGCTGCTTTATTAACTCATTTCTTTTTTTACAAAATTTGTTCTATTTTCTTAATCTTTCTTATATATATTAGGACCTTGAATAAGTTGTATTTTTTGAAAGATGGCGTTGCGGCACTCTGTGCATGGAATTTCGTACGGTAACGAATCACCAAAGTAGTACTATCTATATGTAACCTCAAATTATAGTAGAATAGTGTTTACTACAGTGTCAACTACATATTTATTTTCCACGACAAAGTGATGTGTACTTTTGTGCCAAATAAAGTGTTTTTGCGGGGAATTTTATTGCATTGCTTTATTCAGAAAAAATCTGCGTCAGAAGCACACAGAATTCTCGTTGAGACAATGCTTTGTCGAATACAACGTGCAGAGACTGGTTTAGGCGCTTCAAAAGTAATGATTTTGACCTTGAAGACAAAGAGCGTTCTGGAGCACCGACAAAATTTGAAGACAGAATTGGAGGCATTGCTTGAAGAAGATCCATGTCAGACGTTAGTAGAGCTCGGGAAAACGTTACAAGTAGATGCGTCAACAGTTTCAAAACGTTTAAAAGCGTTAGGAATGACAGTGGCGTAGCTAGGGTATTTGCTGCCTGGTGCGGCTTAGGACCTGATGCCCTTTAAAATGGTCAAAGTAATTTCAGATTTCGATGAGTAGAGTAGATATATAGTTTTTTATAGCTTTAAAACTATAATAACTATATATAAGTTATAATGGGGGTCCAAGATGGAAGGCTTGCCACGTGCAACTCGCAAAAGGGCACTGATAGGGCGTCCCCCCAAGGCGACGCGCAACAGTGCGTCCCCGCTGGTGCGTCAAGTGGCGACGAATGCGGCGTTAGGGACCGCCACCCAACACGCTATGTCCGGAACCGAGGGAGGTGGAGGACGGATCTACAAATAGCTACGTGGAATGTAAGAGGAGGGATGGAACAAAGGATGAATGAATTATTAGATGTGATGGATGATAGAGATTTGGATGTCGTCTGCGTGACGGAGACCAAGCGGAAGGGCAATAACACTACCGATTTACCGGGCAGTCGAGTCGCTTTCTTGGCCGGCGTACCAGAAAGCGAGCGGGGCTATCAAGGTGTAGGTGTGTTATTGTCCTCTCGATTGGTTAGTGGAACGGTTGAATACAAGGCGATCAACCCGAGACTGCTTTGGATTAGCTGTAAGCTGGGGATAACAAGAGTATTCTTGTTAGCGGCGTATGCGCCAGTATCCTCAGCTCCATTAGGCGAACTCAAGGAGTTTTGGGAGAGTGTCAGGGTGCGTTAGAGGGAATGAAAAATTAATAATATGTGGCGATTTGAACGGATGAGTCGGAACTGCGCGAAGCGGTTACGAGGGAGTGCTAGGTCAGTATGGTGACAAGAGAATAAATGAGGCTGGAAAGCTTATATTGGAAATTTGCAAGGAAAGGAATTTGTTTGTGGCAAAC
>JAAIXJ010001003.1:4295-32490 GCA_013403705.1 Heliconius hermathena | reverse complement strand
CAGTGCAACCATTGCTTTGTTTAGCGTATAAGTATCAATCTGGCTGATTGGCCCCAAACATAAATAAATGTGTGGAAATTCCCCGCGTAGAAGTCTTAAATGACTATTTGGCCCTTATACGCTTAAATGAGTGTTAGATAGGCCGTTATATTCTAACAAAAAGTCCTATTTCTATGCAGAAATTTCTATTTTTTAATAGCTGACCTGATAAACTATATCGATAGAATGCGTTTGGCATAAAAAAGTCAAAATTGCCAAATTGTTAGTTTGGCCCATATACTTAGGACCCATCGATATATTATAACAGTTTAAAATAACAGTTAAAAAAATATAATATAATGAATAATTCATTATAAAAATATAACAGTAATGCCCAACACTATCATTGGCAAGGGCGTCCCCCGCGGTTCTCGAGCCTAGGTCTCCGGCCGTAAACAGAACGTTGAATTATTTTAATTTCTTGAAAAGTAGACGTTACATGCAAATTACATGCTATAAAAGCCGAAGATTATGTACATTATATTTCTTTGGTGATACAATAACTTTTGCTGATAAGTTTCAATTTGTGAAATAAAAATCGATGAAATATTGCTTTTCAATTATTTTAAGTCACATTATGACTTATTGTCACTTATTTATAAGAGATAAATATATGTAGTCCCGGACTTTTTTTAGGCTAATAAAATTTAATAATTTTGTCATACAATGTACTGACACATAATTAACTATTTTTGCAGCGCACGCGCTTAAAGCAATTTAATGGCGTTCCTTATTTTTGTTATTTACTGTTATTTCGTTATTTAAGGCTAACTAAGACACGTTATAATGTTATATTTATATATAACAGCCTATAGCTAACTTCTAAAGAATGCAGCTTTCATACAAAATAAAAAGAAAGTATATCGGACTAGTACATCCAGAGATCTTAGCGTTTAAACAAACAAATAATCTCTTCCGCTTTATTATATTAGTATAGATTTACAAAATACACTTGTTCACTTGTTATGTTGTGATATATTACCTAATATAATAAATACAATTAAAAGTAATTTTAAAAATAATATATAATAGTTTGAGGCCGGTCGTGGCGCAGCGGCACGAGGTGTGACTGCAAAACTGACTGGTTGTGGGTTCGATCCCCACTCGAAGAGATGAAATATTTACTTAAATTTATATTTCCATTTCTTCGCTCTGGTGTCGAGGTTAAGCGCGGCGTTGAGTTCTGCCACTCAACACGCAATGCCTCCAGAATTCGGCAGAAAGTGGGGAACGGAGTGTCTTAACACTAGGTTCCCTCTGCCTACCCTGCTGTGTGCGGGATACAGCGTGAAGCTAATTTAATTTAATTTTTTTTTATATAATAGTTTACAGTTTTTATATCACTTTCTTCATTGTAAATAAGGCGTAAACTACGCACTATTTATTTTGCCTAATCAAACTAGTTATCTTAGTTTATTTTACACCTCATTTGGCGTGTGTCTTTAAATGCACATTGCTAACTTACCAACAGTCATAATTTCACTTCTTCATCACCATGTGCGTTTAAAGATACATTGAGTACTCATCGTAGACATATCAATTTTAGTTTAAAAAATGGATAAAATTAAATGTCTTCGTTTGTTCATTAGGAAATTTATTGTATAAAATCCAATCCAAGAACATCCATAATTCAGCCGTTTAAACCTAAGCCAGAAGCGTTAAAGATTCTGATGTTCAGAGTTCAGATCCACAATCAATATTAAGTCGTTATTTTAAAAATCTTGATTTACTGTCGGATATTGACCAAGATACTGTTTGTCTTACAACTGTAAGTTCATCAAATCATTATCTTTGGATTTGACATCCATAGTAACTTCAGATTTTAGCACGCAATCCGAAACTTTCGAATTTTTCGAAGCTGATACCCATAGTCACAAATGTTTCATCTTCAGTTGCCATCAATCTGCAATTTTCACTATTAACTGACCCAAGGAATTTGAACTTTTTTCATAATTCTGATGGTACTTCGTCAAAGAAAAATACTTAGTTTGTATTACATATAAATTAAAGTTACGCCACTGAATGTCAGATTAAAGATATAGTAAACATTTCAAAGTCTGAAAGATTCTTCAAGACAAGACATATCAAAGAATGATAAAATTACTGACATTTCTTGAGATGTGAATTTTGTCACCCCACAAACACCTAATTAAGTATGCCTAAATTAACCAAAAAGTCTCCATCTAGTAGTGTGTCGCATTGTTTTATTGATCAAATCTGTAATCATAAAATCTATCAATAGTCTTAAAAACTTACGAATTTTTAGTTTATTTTTATATTTTAGTGTAATTATAAAAATAATAGTTTATAAACAATGTATTCATTTACTACTGAATATGGCAAAGTGTCTTAGTACACATGACTGTGATGAACTCGACAAATGTAAGAATGTGCATTTAAGGACATTTTATATTTAAAAAACTATATTTGTTAAATCAGCTTCACGCTGTATCCCGCACACAGCAGGGTAGGCAGAGGGCCTAGTGTTAAGACACTCCGCTCTCCGCTTTCTGCCGAATATGGAGGCATTGCGTGTTGAGTGGTAGAACTCAACGCCGCGTTTGTCCTCGACACCAGAGCGAAGAACTGGAAATATAAATTTAAGTAAATATTTCATCTCCTCGAGTGGGGATCGAACCCACAACCAGTCGGTTTTATAGTCACACTTTGTGCTCCTGCGCCACGACTGGCTTCATTATATTTGTTAGAGTGTTATAAATATTTTTTTCCAGTTATTTGACAACCTTTATAATTATAGTCTCTATAAAAAAGATAGATAATTAAAATAAAACTCTTGCCAAGTATAGGAATAAACTTAATATTTAGACTGTATTTTCATGTAGATTTGGAGATAGTCAGTGTCTGACGCGATAGGAGCCGTGCTCAGCGGCCATTGATTTTAATCTGAAGAACCATTTTCCATACATAATAATGACAAAATCATATAAAAATTTGTAAAAATCTCCACAGAGAAGCTAACATCATAAATAAGTTGTAATAAGCGTATAAGAATTTCGACGTATCTTGATGAGAACGTATGGCTAGTGGTCAGACCGCTAAGACGGTTTCCAAAAGGCGCGGGTTCAAAACTTAAAAACTTTTATACGTAAAAATTTTTATACGTTTCTAAGAATGTATTTTTGGTGGTTTTATACTTCCCAGACTATGACGTTTTATTATAAATGAGCTGAAAAATGTTTTCAAATAAAGTACAGACAGCTGATATATTATTATCATTAAATTATATATATTTATTTATCACTTGTATTGAAAAACGTAATGCTGATTGTTTCATATAAATTTAAAAAGCTTGGTTAAAGTATATCGAGTTTCTGGCATTTGCTTTTTATTGTGGATAGACAACTTCTTGGGAGCGAAGGTGCTTCTGAAGTATGCCACCCGCATCTGCACCAGCGTGGCGATGTGGAGGATGTCCAACTCCCTGTGATACTCCTCTACTACATTACATAGCTCTTGGATTAAAAATGAACCCTCAGTATCCCTGTAGGCAACGTATTCTGAAAAGTATAATTTAGAGAAAGATGATTTTTTTTTTATGGAAAAGACAAGGCAAACGAGCGTGCGGGTCACCTGATGGTAAGTGATCACCGCCGCCCACGACCCCTTGCAACACCAGAGGAGCTGCAGGTGCGTTGCCGGCCTGTAAGGTGGGTTGGGCTCCGGAGCCCGGCATTACCTGATGCGAAACGCAGTGGCATAAAGCCACTACTTCACGCCGGTTTTAAATGCCGGGGGTGGTAATGATCCGGTCGAGTCTGCCCATGCGTGTTGCCATTGTTGGCGACGTGACTCTACCACACGTACTTTAGTCGCCTCTTACGACACCACCAGTATCAGGATGATCCTATTCTAGGCCGGGATCACACGGCACAAAAGATGAGATGATGAAAAGAAAATGATGAATGATGAGAAGATGAAAAAAGATGAGAAGAATTTAAATTATTTTTATTTCATACTTTATTTATTATAATATTTTTTAAATCTTAACGACCTACTTACCTTCAACAGTAGAGTAAAGTACCAAAAAGTCGGCTTGTGTGGGTATTATAGCAGATATTTCTCCGCCATCGATTTGTACTCTACGGCCGTCGTCGACCTCTCCCCCTCGGCATGCCTGTAAAATAACAGACGATGTCGTCACATTATTTACTATATTTTTTTTTAGTTTCACTCTTTATTCCGCACACAGCAGGGCAAGCAGAGGGAACCTCGAAACTTAGAGACTTATAGACACATTGTTTCCATTAATACACTTTCAGTCAACCTTTCCCGTCGAATTCTCGAGGCACAACGTTTTTATTGGAACTAAACGCCGCCCATTGCCTCATTATCAGGGCGAGATAATGAAAATATCAAATATTTCATTTCCTTGAGTGGAAATCGATCACAAAACTGCGTTAACAGTCGCACGCTTCAGCCTCAGTCGCATCACAATCGTAATATTGATTTAAATAAAAAGCTATAAGTAGCGTGCTGTTTTTTAAAAAAAAAATATTTTATTAATGAACATTAAATTTATTTACTATGTTTGTTTACATGGCGCAACCTTGCTTAACATCCGATCGGATGTCAAACCAGGGCGACATGCCAGCTCCTACTCGCACGCAGGCTGAGTGATCTCTGTAAAGAGACTTTACAGCCTGCAGCAAGGATCCGCTCACATTGTACCGGGGTAGTAGCTCCCATAATTTCGCGCTACAACTCTGTCAAACGTCTTTTCCAAGGCCATAAAAGCACAGAAAACTTTTTGGTTAACGGCCAAAAATTATTCCGTGATCATGCGGAGGGAAAAGAGCTGTAAAGATCCATACACCTCCTCCACCAGGTCTAAAGCCTCCTTGGGCCTCCCACAATAGCCTTTCAGATCTCTCTTGCATTCTTCTCGCTAAAACTTTAGCAAAAACTTTACTACCTAAACTAATCAAACTGATAGCCCTATGGCTTGCGCAGTCTATCTGTAAACCTTTGTCTTTATACAAAGGCACGAGGACTGCAGCTCGCCAATCATCTGGGACCTCCCTTGATTTCCAGCATAAATTGCACAAAAACCAGAACAAGTCCAAGACGCGTGGCCCACCATATTTGATCATCTCGGCAGCAACTCCATCTGCTCCCGCTGACTTACTACATTTCAGACTTCGTATTGCACTCCTAACTTCTTTTACACTGATTTCGCCATCAGCTACATCAACACTCAGTGTTTCGCTGTTACGTGTGGTTCTTCTGTTAGAATTTCACCGTCCTTCGAAAGCACCCCATGTAGAATGAAAATTCTACAGGTTAGCGAGCAACCTAGAGAAACACTGACCTCTTGCCAGAAAAGCTTCGTGTTTTCCCTGAAGTTGCTCGTTAACCTTTCATCTCTTTCATTCTCTGCCTTTTCACGCTTCATCTTTATCAGTACTTTCGTCTGGTGCTTTTGCAGCTTCTACTCTTTCTTTTTTATCTCTCTCTTACTTTTATCCTTACCAGGCTTTATAATCCTATCATACCTTCTTCTTTCTTACTACAGCATCTTGCACTTCAGCATCCCACCATTCGTGACGCTTTATGCTAAAGCCTCTTTTCCCTTTACCACATACTCCTATCGCTGCTTTCTTCATACAATCCCTAAGGTTCTGCCAGCATACTTCAATATTTTAATTTGTAGATTCACTGCTGTCAAGCTTTTTGGAAACTCTTTCTTGATATTCCTTTCTAGTCGGTGGGTCTTGAAGCTACCAGCCTCTTATGCGGTAATTCGACTCCAAGCCTGGACACCTCGTGTAGCTGCGCCAACCTGCAAACAGACCCCTTATTCTAGCAACGGCTAGATAGTGGTCTGTTCCCAGATCAGTACCCCTAAACACTCGTGTGTCCATGACTTGACTTCGAATACGCTGATCCACTAGGTATAAATCAATCATACTTTTCCCTTCTGTTCCCTCCCATGTATACATGTGAATTTGTTTGTGGTCAAACATAGTATTTGCCACAAACAAATTTCTATCCTTGCAAATTTCCAATATAAGCTTTCCAGCCTCATTTATTCTCTTGTCACATATTGACCTAGCACTCCCTCGTAACCGCTTCCCGCAGTTTCGACCCATCCGTTCAAATCGCCACATATTACGAATTTTTCATTCCCTCTAACGCTACCTAGAACATCCCTAACACTCTCCCAAAACTCCTAGAGTTCGCCTAATGGAGCTGAGGATACTGGTGTATACGCCACTAACAAGAACACTCTTGTTAACCCCAGCTTGAAGCGAAACCAAAGCAGTCTCGGGTTGATCGCATGTATTCAACCGCTGCACTAACCAATTGAGAGGACAATAACACACCTACACTTTGACAGCCCCGCTCGCTCTCTGGTACGCCGGCCCAGAAAGCGACCCGACTGCCCGGCAAATTGGTCGTGTCATTGCCCCTTCGCTTGGTCTTAGTTAGTTTGTGTAAACGACATTCACATCTCTATCAGCCATCACATCTAATATTTCTTTCATCTTTTCTTCCATCCCTTCTCTAACATTCCACGTAGCTATTTGTAGTTCCGTCCTCCACATCCTGTCGTTCCGGACATGGCGTGTTGGGTGGCGGTCCCCACGCACCAGCGAGGACCCACTGGTGCGCGTCGCCTTGGGGGGACGCCCTATCAGTGCCCTCTCTCGAGGTGAACGTTGCGGATGGAACGTTGCAGCCCTCGTAAGGGCTGGCAAGGGTCGCTGCGAGCAAGCCTTCCATCTTGAACCCCTAATAATTAACACAATAATTAAAGTCACAATTTAAAATAAGACATAGTACGTGTCGTCAAAGAGTACTTTTATATTAATGATATAATGTATACATGGCGTCAAAGGAATGCAGTACTGCATGGTATGGTGCAAACCCTGTATGTAACAATGCGCTAAAGTTGGCGAGTTTCATGACAAGCAGACGCACGAACCTGCAGGAACAGTATCTTAGGCTTGCCGACGAGCGCGGCGTGTCCGCGCTCCAGCAGCGCCGTGACGTCACTGAGCGCGTACGGCCTGTCGGCCGCGAGCAGCTCCCCGCCGCGCTCGCCGTGCGTCAGGAACGCCACGCACAGACACGCCGTCGTCTTGTGGTCCTCGCGACTTACTGACATGCGTAAAATATTCATCATATTCCTCCTATACGCAAACTTTTTATTTATAAATCAAACAAGGTCTCTAAGGTCAATTATCACGTCATCAATGATTGTGAACTCAAATACCACACTTCGAATACACTTATTTACCCTACTAATATATAATGTTATGATAGTTTATGAGGATATTTTTATTCCGATTACAACCAAACACTTCGAATTTAGATTAAATTTTACAGATAAAACTTTGTGGAAATTACCTACAATATAGCAATAACTTAAAGCAGAAGAAATCAAGTTTGAATCGCTAATGCAGAATGAGGGTTGTTACATTTCTGGCAATAGATTGGCGTTATAGATGGAAGTAGAAGAGCGTAACGAGGTGCTACTTGTGTTGAAATAAAAACAAAGAAAAAGTAGAAACTTACTGTTTTTAACTGTGTCTAATATACTGCTATAGTCTAAGTCTTGGTAGGTTTTCACTTTGTAGTTCATGTTCGTGAATACTTTAGTAAGTCTTATAACATCCTCTACGGTCCCTGTTCTTTCTGAAGGACGATTGTATCTAAAAATAATGTTAAATAAAAATGATTATTTTGTCGTATTGCTATGTATTTTGGAGGACTTCAATGCTCACCACAAAGAGTGGCTGTTCCCATACCCGACGACTGACCACGCTGGACGAGAGGCGCGCAAATTTTCATTATCGCTAAATCTCTCCCAACTGGTCAATTGTGCGACGAGGGTCCCCGATGTAGAGTCACACAGCAAATTGCTTAGACCTTCTGCTGAATACGGACCCAGACCGATGCTCTGTGGCAGTTACGGCTCCTTTGGGCTCTGACCACTGTCTGGTAAAGTTTGTATCCGTGTACTCACCATCCGATCAGGGCCCTTGCGGTATAAGACGACAAGTCAACAGACTGGGACGAGATGCGGCATTTCTTTTCGGCTTATCCTTGGCGATCTTATTTTTCTTCAGGAGAATCGTCGAGCTGCGCAGAAGCCATAATCGAAGTCATACGGCAGGGCATGGAATATTTTATACCATACTCTGATATTCTTTCTGGTAGTAAAGCTCGCCCATGGTTTGACGCTGACTGTGAACGTGCAACCTCGCGGAAACAGGAGGCGTATACTGTCTGGGCTGATGCTCGCACGCGCAATGCTCCGAATACTCGTGACCTGAAGAAAAACTTAAACAGGGCTTCTAGACTAGGCAAAAAAGAATTACGCAGAGCTCGTTTCGACCACATTCGAAAAGTAGGCGCTAAGCTTGCCTCGTATCCAGCGGGTAGTAAGGCATTTTGGCCACTCTCGAAAGCGGTGCTCACACTGCGGAAGAGAAAGCGAACTTGTTCGCTTCTCTTTTTCCAGAAATTTCGCGTCTAGATGACACAGGTAAAACACCACCATCATTGCCTCACGCCGATTGCTCCATGGCAGCTGTCCGCGTAGCCCTGCAAAATCTGGATGTGAATAAGGCAAGCGGCTCAGATGGCATTCTTGCAATTGTGCTGCGAAACTTTGCGGCTGAGTTGTCTCCGGTTCTGACACGTTTGTTTCGACTTTTACTAGAGACTGGAGTAGTGCCCAAGTCGTGGAAGCTTGCAAACGTGCAACCTGTGCCAAAAAAAGGCAGTAGGGCAGACCCTGCCAACTACAGGCCGATATCGGTCACCTTTATACTCTGCAAGACTATAGAGCGTGTACTGAATAAAAGGCTTGTGGCATATCTGGAAGATAATGATCTTCTAAGCGATAGCCAGTATGGATTTCGTCAGGGGCGATCGACAGGAGATCTCCTTGTGTATGCCACTCACATATGGAGCGAGGCTATCGAGAGATATGGCGAGGCCTTTGCCGTGTCTCTTGATATCTCTAACGCTTTTGACAGAGTCTGACATGCAAGCCTTATAAGTAAGCTTCCCGCATACGGACTACCGGCTAACCTTTGCAAATGGATATCAGACTTCTTGAGTGAGCGATCGATACAAGTGGTCCTAGATGGCCGCGTATCTGATCAACAGGCTATAAATGCCGGAGTTCCTCAAGGTTCTGTTCTGTCCGCAACCCTATTACTGCTGCACATCAACGATATGTTAATGCCCGGTATTGTTGAGTTGATGACGTTGATACGCTGATGACAGCACGGTTGTTGACAAATATGTGTCCAATGCAAAGACCAGCCGGAACGAAATTCAGTCTTGTCGAGAGTCTATGATCGATCGTCTGAACCTGGCACGTCTCCGAATGGGGCGATGCCAATCTTGTCAGGTTTAACGCTACCAAAACTCAGGCGTGTTTATTCTCTGCAAAACGGAGCCCCTTCGATCTTGCTCCGACTTTCAGAGATGTACCCGTGCCGATAGCTGATCATCAAATCAAAGAACGATGAATGCTGTGGAGATGCGATCTCTTCGCAGGATATGCGGAGTCAGCTTAGCTGATCGAATCCGCAATGAAGAGGTACACAGAATGGCAGGTACTAGCGAGGATGTCACAGTGAGAATGAAGAAGAACGTGCTCAGCTGGTTTGGGCACGTCGAACGAATGAGTGATGAAAGAATGGCAAAAAAGATTTATGATGGAAAAGTGAGCGGTAAGAGAGGTAGGGGGAGACCTCGGTTGACCTTCGAAAACACAGTATCAAAGATACTGGAGGAAGGTCACGTAAAAAGCATGAGGACCCCCCGAAGGGCATGTATGAAGAGGTTGATGACAGTGGACGAGGCGAAAGAGGTATGTAGAGACCGTAGCGTTTGGCGCTCCGTTCTCTCTGACTACCCCGCAAGGGATAAAGCGTGAAGCTAAGTAAGTAAGTAAGTAAGTATTATTTTTGTTAATGTCACCAACGTTGACGTTTAAAATAATAATGATGGTACTAAACAACTATTAATTGTATTTCTTTTTTCAGCTTCAAGTTGTATCTCGCACACAGCAGGATAGGCAGAGGGAACCTAGTGTTAAGACACTCTGCTCCCTACTTTCCGCGGAATTCTGTAGGCATCGCCTGCTGAGTAGTGAAACTCAACGCCGCACATTGCCTCGACACCAGAGCGATGAAATGAAAATTTGAACTTAAATACATATTTCATTTCCTCAAGTGAGAACGAACCCACAACCAGTTTACAGTTACACTTTGTGCCCCTGTGCAACGAACGGCCTCATTTTATTTTCTTCTTTTAAAATGTGGTTAAATAAAATAATCGTAATTTAATTATGTCAGATTTCTATTAACCGACTTCTAAAAGGAGGAGCTCATCAATTCCGCTGTATTTTTTTTATCCTAGTTACCTCAGAACTTTTGACTGTGTGAACCGATTTTGATGATTCTTTTTATATTTGGAAGCTAGTGCGTCCCGTGTACATTAACCGACCTAATTTGTTTTTATATCTTTCATGTACAGAATTGAGTTTTCTATCCTTTTATTATATATAGAGATAGAGAAGAGATATTATTGTGAAAGAATAAAAAGGGTATGTAATTCCTCTATAGATATACTGTTTTATATTCCGTCATAATGAACAGCTTTAAACTTTGTATACAAAAGTATCCCGTAGTATATCTACTTTTTTCAATTATTATTACCAGTACAGTATCGATACTAATATGGTATCTCTATTTTCATATATATTTAATATTTTTTCGCCCTTTAATATTTTTCAGGTGGAAAACATAGACATTTTTATATGAGGATATTTTATTAACTATAAAAATGTTGGTAGTTTTCGAAATTCTAATAGAATTAAACAACTTTCTAAAATGTTCTTTCCTTGCATGCGTTGTCATAATCATTGGGAGCTATAAAACAAAAAAAATACATTCACACTTACATTATATAAATATATTATTACTAGCGGCCCGCCCACGGCTTCGCCCGCTTAAAATACATGATTATTGATTTAATAAGCAGAATTGATTGACAACTATAATGACTTCTAATATGATTTTTTTATTACTTTAATCTGTAATATTCTAATATGATTTTTTTACGACATTATCGTAATTTCTATAAGAATTTTTGATTGTTTCGAACTAAAAAATACGACCAATGTTGATATTTGATATTCATAAAATATACATAAAGCTAATTATTTATTATATGTATATATTTTTGTAACATTACGTTCTTTTTACCTATGTTATGTTTTTTAAAGCTCTGTTAAATGTGCTGATGTCACTTAATAATTTAATGTACTGCTTCAGAAACAGCCTTAAATGTTAAATTATTGATTTGGGTAAGGATTCATAATATTCTTTGTAAAATAACTGTAATGATTGCATATTAACTCCTGTACAGTTTTTAAATTAGTTACATGTATTATTAGCTAAATGTACAATTGGTAAATATGTAGTTATTACAGAGTACACGTAGAAAGGATGTTTTTAGGCATTTTTATATAGATTTATATTATTTCAAACGAACGAACGAACCAAAAAATCTATGTGTTTGCTTGATATCTCTGTGTTGAGTCTCTGTGAATAGATTTATCTCTGTGTTGAATTAATTACGATTTAAACTTAACTGTTATGATTTATGAAGGTAATCTCCACTAACAGTTCAATTTTGTTTTCTTTGTTGTATAAAATATTGTATAATAGTGCTTCAAAAATATTATAACGCAAAAAGTAGATATTGAAACACTTATTCACTTCTAATAGCTATATTTCTTACAATAATGTTAATTATAATACAATCTACAATACTCTTCACTCCAACCAAAAACATTTTCCCGCCCAAATTTTACAATATATGCGCGCGTCATTCTTTTCCCGCCAAGCCCCTCCCCGACCACTCGGCGACGGCGTACCCGAGAGTTGCCGACGAGCCGGGTGGCGCGTAACAATATATATTTTTATCAACAGTCACATAACCAAGACGTTCCGAATGTCATTCTTTAGCCAAGAATCTTATCAGCGCGATTGCTATATAACATTCGCAGACAAACTAATGCCTTGAGTTCATTCAAATGACGATAACTTTTTTTTTGTGAATCGATTTTGATGAACCAAACTTTAGTAGTTAAGTTGAGCTAAAACAAAGCAATTGGTGAAACTTTTAAGTAAATCGGTTCAGTACTTTCATAGAAAAATGTGGACTTACATATCTACAGACAAACAGACAAGAAATTAAAAGAATATATTTTTGCTTTCTGTTATTCTTTTTAAGTGTCCCTCTATCCATTTCAGTCAAAATTACTAAATGTACAGACAAAATATTTTTACTGTCTTATTATATATAGAGATAATATAATATATAAGATATTATATGTTATTTTAATTTTTATCTTAAATAAATAAATGTATTTTAATCAAATTTATTTTCTTAAAAAAATAAGAGTGCACAAAAAAGCTATCATTTCTATATGAGGATATAAATAAATAGTTATAATGGTCAGTTATTTAATCGTACAGACAAACGTACAATTTTTTTTAATAATTTGTTTGTTTTTTAGAAACTTGTATAAATAACGTAATGCACCTGCAAAATCTCAGTTATTTTAAAATAACAGATATTTCAATTATATTTGAATCTACAAATGCTATATATTATATAAATAGTCAACTCCAAGTTCCTTACCGGAAATGTCTCGTACTTTGGTACTTGTAGTGATTAAAAATATGCAAATACTTCTCGCCGGTCATGTCGTAGTATGATAGTTCCGGAGCCGTCGCCGGCTCTGGTCGCGCGGCGGCGTCCTGCGCGCTCACAGCCTGCACGCTTAGCGAAACAAAACAATGCCAATTATCAGCCAACAAAGAGCCCCAGCCCCGCTTTATCTGATCGGGGGATCGAGCCCAATAACAAACCAAATTGTAATAAAATATTTACAAAATATAAACACTTACGTAGAGTTCTCGGCGGTGACACCAAACGGAGCGTCTGTCTCGTTCTCCATATTTCGTATGACTCACATGGACACTCGTTTACGTCCCGCAGTAATGATATCTATATATATCTGCACCCACTTCGCGTAACTCATCAATACATATGTACTATATTTATTTAACTATATATTAAGTAAAAAAATTTAAAGTTTTATTATTTATTCTAATTATACACGCACAAAATTGCTTTAGAAGTTGTATCTATCTAAATTTGTACTTTAATGATTATATTGTAAAATCTAAGCACCAGCGTCTTATAAAGTAAAATTTGTATAGTAGAATAATTTTAAATATATTTTATATGATTGTATGAAAATAATAAAAAAATAAGTCGATCAATTATCTGCAAACAAAGCTAGATAGTGTTCGTAATCATTAGATAAGAGTTATCAGCCCGCTATCAGCAGTGCGTCCGTCGATACGTGTATGTGTTGCTTGTGTGCGTGCTCTTTATAACGACAATACACACTATACGATATTATTCACGAAATATGCTTCACTAAGGCCTCTGATATATAGTTGTGTGTATTTATTTATATGATAAACGAACGTGATGGTCGATGCTCGATTTCCAGTGGGGGAATAAATGGATGTCTTTTGCTCTTTTTGGTAACATGGCAAAACGAATCAATGAGCTTCGCTTTTCAACAAGCGAAATTGGGCGTGGGGAACGAAATAGCTTAACAGTAGGGTCCCTCTGCCTACTATGCTGTATGTGTATACAGCTTGAAGTTAAAAAAGAAGAGATCCAGTACATACTTGCTATCTCCATGTTCAGTACTTTATAAAAGTAACCAATTAATATTGATATAAGCCGCCGTGCAGAATAAATACTAAATAATACAATACATTTTAAAAGCAATCCACTTTGTCTGAAGCAACAATTCCAGTACAAAAATAACAGTTAGTACTTGAGAGAACTCGTTACTAAGATGAATAAACAGACGTTCAAATATTTCTTTTGTTGTGAAAACTCGGAGTAGTTAATTCAAGTCATTCTGTAATCTATCTATATATATAAAAGGACATGTATCTGACTGACTGAGGTAAGACGCACGCACAGCCGTAACCGCTGTGCGTAGAAACTTGAAATTTGGACAGATGTTTATTTTTATAATCTGGACATCCACTAAGAAGGGATTTTGAAAAATTTGAACCCTAAAGGGATGAAATAGGGGTTGAAAGTTTGTATGTTTTTTTTTTAAATCGGCACCGATTTTTATAAAATTTGAAACGCAGACTCTTGAAAATATTTCATTGAATACGTGTTTCATGGTTTTTTAGAATTCACCCCAAAGGGTTCAAATAAGGGGTTGAAAGTTTTATGGAAAAATCTTTAAATCGCCATCGATTTTTATAAAAATTTAAATTCAGACTGTTAAAGATATTTGTTTTTTTAGAATTCACACCTAAGGGTCCAAATAAGCGGGCGAAGCCGCGCGCACCCACTAGTAAATTATATTTTTATTTAACCAACTTCTGTAAGAAAAAGAGGTTATGAATACGACTGTTTTTTTTTATGTCTGTTACCTCAGAACTTTTGACTTGGTGTACCGATTTTGGTGTTTTTTTTTATTTGAAAGCTATTGCTTCCCGTGTGGTCCCATTTTTTAAAAATATCTTTATGACAATAGTATCTATGAGAAAATCACATAAATCTTAAATTTGCATTAGGTATGTGCGTGACAAATGGATGAATAACTCAATGTTACGCCAACCGATACCGATGATACTTTTTTTATTTGAAAACTACCCTTGAAGTGAATCCTCACTTCAAGTTTGGTAAAAGTTTGGTTAGGAACTGATGGGATCCAGTTGAAATTGAACAAGTTGTTTTTTTTGGTAAAAAATATAATTTTTAATTATAAATTTATGGGGTTATTGTTAAAGTATTTTTTATAAATTGGTATTCATCGCATCATGGAATAAATATATGGATTGAAAGACAGTACTTAATTATAAGAAGTGCTTTAATAGATATCACAAAATCAAAATGACTAAGGCCTGGAAGTCGGTGTACTGACGTCGTAGTACAAGTCAGTACAACTTCCAGGAATTACCAGCTTTTCCATGTGTAATGTGTAATGAAGTTCCACCTGCAAAGATGATTAAGAGATCTGCGTCTGCTGCCTGGAATTTGGCCAGTAACTCTAAGCTGACCGGCATCTGCAATTTATCGACCCGAGACAGAGTATTGGCCACAACGTTGCAGGACAACGTCGGATATATATATATCGTATGTCGGTCGTGCATTGCGAGATGAAGTCCAGGTGTCTAAACTGTCGTGGCGATCGTAAGATGAGTACTTTACCTGCGATGGGCCTAACTTGCGAGAGAAGAATGCTAGAGACTGCCATGCTTCACGTTGGAATTGCTGGAGGACTCCACCTATCGCCGTGTCAGAGGCGTCAGTGACCAGTCCTAGTGTAGCTTTAGGGTTGGGATGCGCTAGAAGTGCGGCCTTGCAAAAACTCTTTTTGCAGTGCTCGAATGCCTGTAATGAATTTCCCTCTATGTGGACAGGATGAGACACTTTGACCGAGCCGGTGAGTAGGGCATTTGGGCATGAATGTCAGCGACTTTGGGAATGAATCGACGGTAAAAATGTATCATACCTAGAAACCGTCGAAGTTTCTTTGCTGTTTTGGAACAAGAAAATATGAAATGGCCTTGATTTTTGCATTCAACGGTTTTCGGAGACGTGGTACCTCAAAACGAAGTGTGACCTCAGGAACAGCGAAGATGCATTGAGCCGTGTTTACGAGTACTCCGTAGTCGCTCATACGGGTGAAGAGCTGGTGTAAATGGTCTTCATGTTCCTCCCGTGTCCTGGCGTACACTGGGAAGTCGTCTAAGTACGGATAGCAAAATTCAAGTCCGCGGGTCATTTCGTCGACGAACCTCTGGAATGTTGGCCCAACGTTTCTTAACCCAAACATCATTAAAGGAGATTCATATAGGCCAAAAGGAATTGTGATTACTGTCTTTGGTATGTCCTCCTCGGCGATGGGGATTTGGTTTGACTAAATCGATGACAAGTATTATGATGATGAAAGGTATTTACAACCAAATAAGCTGTTGGAGTAATCCTGGATATGACGTATCGGGTGCTGGTCTGGTATGGTTCTGGTGTTTAGGAGCCTAAAACTTCTAGAAGGACGCCAGCCATTATCCTTTTTGAATGCGAGGTGCAGGGAATATGACCATGGACTCTCTGAAGGACGAGCCGTGCCGTTTGCCAACATTACGACGAACTCTTGCCTTGCTATCGTCTAACTTGCTATCTAATAACTTCTCGGGAGCTAGTCTCATCGGCGAACAAGCTACTGGTGGACGTGGTGTAGTGCGTATGTGGTGTGTAGTGTTATGTCTTAAATACTGTTACCACCATTTGATATTTAAACACTAGTAATTAAATATTGAGAATTTACAATTGAGGTTACAGTGCCGATATTGGTCAGGCTACGCCGATGATAGGCTTAGTAAATCCGTAATGAAGAGGCGGCCCGAGGTGGTAGTACCATCAGTCGACATGGCTGAATATCTTGGGGCATGGTACTGATCGGCTGCGGAGTTGGCTGTGGCAAATATATGCAATGTCATGTACACTATCTTGCTTCGCCAATTCTGCGACTTGTTTTGACAGCAAGTCGATACCTGGCGCTGGTGATAATGATGATGTGGCGGCTGGTTGATGTGTTGTAGCTACCATCTTTTGAAGTCTATCAACGAGTTCCGCCAACGCGTCCAGTGGCTGAGTTGACTGTGACGCTAGTATAAAGTAAAAAAACTAGCATGTAAATGTAATGTTGGTGGAGATGAATAAAAGGTCTACTCACGGTTTGCACTGAGTATAGTTAACACCACTGTAATCTACATGTATTTAGTTTCAAAACAATAACAAATCACGACACAGTTTATACAAAAGTCAACCAGAAACATATACATATAAAAGAGAACACGATAAATACTTATTTGGAAGGAAATAATAAAGAAAACAATGGAACTTTTGGAAAGCGTATCGAGTGGCAAGCACCGACTGTTATTTATAAAATATGTCGTCGACAAGGGGGTAGGAGTAAATATTACAACTCCTTACCGGTTCAGTCGACGGCAGCATGCGCTTTCATATAAATATACTGAATACGAATACTTGTTATTATATTAAATATATAAATTCTATTAAATGTATGTATTATATAATTAAAAAAAATCAAATCAAATCAGCTTCATCGATGCAAGCGGTGTCGAGGTTAAGCGCGGCGTTGAGTTCTGCCACTCTGTGTTAAGACACTCCGTTCCCTACTTTCTGCCGAATTCTGGGGGCATTGCGTGTTGAGTGGCAGAACTCAACGATATAAATGATAAATAAATAAATTACAATATTGAAATATACAGGATGGATGTGTCAGCACCAATTTAAATGAAACCACAGTTTTAAATACTCTATAAAAGCCTAACATTTATTTTTCCCAAAAATAAAAAGTACTTTTTTTTTAAAATAAATAATAAAATTATCGTTTTAAAATAAAACGCCAACGGCAACAAAGCGGCAACGTCGCATACGCCTCATTCAAGAAATCGAGTCGCAGCTACTAGCGTAGGTATCAGGCCTGGTCGACTTCCTAAGGGGCATGTGGGACATACCTACGGGGGATTGTAAATAAGTCCCGAAAAATAAATTATGAATTATTTGATACTTAGTGTTGCTATACTAAAGTAAAGCTACTAATTAGTAGTTTCTTGTTAGGATTTTTTTAAGGATTTATTATAATTTTTTTATGATATAGTTATTTAAGATTTAATAAATAACTTTCTTTATAATGTTTCATGTATGGAAGGTATCATGATAAAATGCAACTCCGAAAAGGCATAAAGTTTAATCATAAATTATGAATAAAAAATAGAAATTAAAAAATTACTTCGTAGTTTAGCTATATAGAGTTTTCAATCGATATGAGAAACAATTTATTTAACCAATATTTAAAACACTGTAGTAGGACTATCTTCTGATATGGTAACATTACAACAGGCCCGGTCGACTTCCTAAGGGGCATGTGCGACATACCTACGTGGTATTGTAAATGGGTCTCGAAGAATACATTTCAATTAATTGGGTCTTTCATAATGTTTACTTTTTGACTTTGGCAGCTTTGTGCTGCTATATTAAAGTAAAACTACTAATTAGTAGTTTTTAAATAAGTATTTTCTTTAAGGATTTACATAATGTTTTTGTGTTATATTTGTTTAATATTTAAGAAATAACTTTCTTTATAAAGTTTCATGTATGCAAAGTACCATGATAAAATGTAATTAAAATTAAAAAATGAAAACAAAAAATTTCAGTATAATTTAGTTATATAAAGTTTTCAATTGAAATCAGAAACAATTTATGTAACCGGTATTTATAGCGCTGTAGTAGGATTATCTTTTGATATGGGGTAACATTATAATTTGCAAATGGCTAACCTACTGTTTCTTTCGGCGACGCAAACTGTTATTTAATATTCGTATTTCTATTGCATTTTATTATTTGTGTTGAAATTAAATTTTATAGATTCCCTAATCCTGGCCCTACAATTCAATTTACACCGGTAAGTAATCGTTAAATATTAACTTAAACTTAAAGCCTTATTTGTGATAATAGTTGTTTTATTTATTATTTGTATTTTTATTTCCAGATTCAACAAAAATGTTTGAAATGGCTTAGATATTGCAACTACAATTTATGATATGGGTGGTGTCAATATATATTATAGTACTTGATTTACCTCTCTTACTGAAATGGTTCAGAAATTTGTTTTTAAAATATAATAAAAAATGCAATGCAAATATTACTTCAAACAATGTTGAAGGAAAAGGTAATATTTTGTCGTGTAATGTATAGTCCAGTTAAAAGTACATGTTTCTATATAAATAAAATTAAATAAATCAGCTTCACACTGTATCCTGCACACAGGAGGATAGGCAGAGGAAACATAGTGTTAAGACACTCCATTCCCCACTTCCTACCGAAATCTAGAGGCAGTGCATGTTGAGTGGTGGAACTCAACACTGCACTTTGCATCAACACCAGATTGAAGAAATGGAAATATAAATTTAAATAAATATTTCTTTTCCTCAAGTGGAAATCGAACCCACAACCCAGTAGATTTTACAGTCACACTTTGTGCCCCTGTGATATGGCTGGCCTCAAGTTTGGCTGGTTTCCAGTTACTAATAATTAAATAAAAGTTGTAAAAAATATTTTTAAAATTAAGATGTTATTTATTACATTATAGGTCGAGCCAAATGGAAACATATAGAACATTTCTTCTAAAAAGACTGGTGATGGAAATTTTGTTTTTGCACACAAAACACCATATATGTCCAAATGCCAAGCAGACAATGGGAGTGAAACTTGCTAAGTTTTAAGTCATGGTCAAGGTTTGTTTTAATTGCCTAACCTGTAATAACACAACACTTAATTAAAATATTTATTTAATTAAAATAAAATAGTAAACAGCAATGATTTTGTTCATTTTTTATTTGTAGTCCAGGTCAAATTTCAAGAATGTAACTGCCTACAATGTTATAAGTTAATAAATATATAAATTATGATTATTTTACAAATTACAATCTATTTAAATTATATAAATGTTAATTATTGTTTCTAACATAAAAGGGTAAGTTTGTCATGTTGCAATAATATAGTCTTTATCACTATTTTATTTGATTTGCAAGAATACTATTTGTATTGATAGAATTATAACAAATTTCTATAAGCAATAAAAAAAGTATAAAGTGTTTATTCGTTTTATTTCTGCATTTATCTTGTATTATTATTATACCAGAAATGATTCACTCCTTCAAAATCATTTGGAAGTATTTTTGTTTAAATTAAATAATGATATTTCCAATTGATTTTGAAAGAGTGAATCATTCTGGCTTTGAATAAAAATCGATTTATTATCCAAATATTAGCCAAATTTTGAATTTCCCGCCCGTATCTGGGGCGGTAAATTTTAAATATTGTTTTTGGTGGGCACACAATAGATGGCAGCAGTGTCGTTTTGTCCCCCATTTTTTTGAAGTGAACATTCTTCCCTTTGGGTATATGTGTTCTTTGGTAGGTATGTAGATAACTACGGCGTAGTGATGTTAAATCAACGCAACACTTTGGAATACAGTTTACACACACGCACATTTATCGTTTAATTCGCCCACTTATTTAATAGATAGCTAGATTTTTTTCAGTGTCCACCTTATTTTTGAATGTATAAATTGCATCTCCGTAACATATTACGATATACGTCAATGGGGATCTGGTCTGCGTATTCTGGTTACGTATGAGGTCTAAAAATTTCGTAGCATTTAAATTACCGCTAATAAAAACTGGCCCTAGTATTTTATTTCGATGAATGCCAGCCCACACAAATTAAAATAATATCCATGTTTGTTAGAACGTGGATATTTCGGCATTTTCGTCACCGTTATGGCTAGGATAGAAATAATGAGAGAAGCAGCACTAATAAAGTTTGAATAACACACTAGAGCCAGAACAAAACAAGTTAACCGATAAAAGAGTAAAATACGAACAATACAATATTCAATAATAAAACTTTAAAGCTTTTGATATCAACAACACAGTTGTCAGTGTTTCAAGTGTTTAGTCGTCAGTGTGGCAACTGTAAAAACTTTTAAATAATTTACAACAAATATGTTATTTTTATATTTTATTTGAATTGAAGAGCCTTATAAATAAATTATAAAATTATTTTTATTTTTATAAAAATATTTACATATTTTACCCCAAAATTCGAATATTACTTTTCATTACAGATTTAAATTTTAATAATTACGTTTATAGTGATAATAAATACAAGCAAAAATAATAAAATATTAATTTGGAACCTGTTGACACTACTCATTGCTTAAAAAGTTACTATTACAAGTCAAACAAGTCAAGTCAGTAATTTTTTATTGTCTTTTTTCACATAATAGCTATAAATAAAGATGTAATAGTTACAAACAATAATTTACCCTCAATATAATTTTATAAACGGAGATATTAATTAAATCAACTTGTCAATAGTCTCCGAAATTTTAAAATACAACATTTCGGAAAGTGGCATTCAGCTACGTCATTCGACAGTTAGCCCTCTTACGTTCCGCGCCAGTGCTTCTATATCGTGCACGAATGATTGCTTAATATAACATTATAGTTCATAATAAATGTAGTTTATACTAGATACGCATGATTTGATATTAAAATAATTAATAAAATTATTAATACTATTTACAAATAATTTCTAAATGATAATTTATTTCATATTGAGTTCTCGTATGTTCCCGTGTAACATTATAAGACTCGTTTCTATTTAATTTTTATATGATTTTTTATCAAAATAATTGAAGAATATTTACATTTCTTAATCTAATCTCTTTCATAATAAAAATCTTAATAAAAAAATTAAAAGTATGTTCGAGAAATGTTTTAATTAATGGCAGTACCATGTACTATGAACTATTACAATGATTGTTAATTGTCTGTTTTTAAATATCTGTGACTGTAAGGTGTAAACAGACCATAACTTAGTGGCGCGGCTGTCTTGTTGTTTACTTTGTTTTGACGTCTTTAGATGTTGAGTGAAGATAAATTATAAATATAAATAATAGTTCCCTATAATATCTATGACAAAATCACATAAGTCTTAAATTTGCATTAGGTATGTGCGCGACAAATGGACGATTAACTCAATATCACGTTAACCGATTTCGATCATTCTTTTTTTATTTGAGGATATACTTCAAAGATAGTTTGGTAAAAGTTTGGTTAGGTTCTGATTATGCGATCCTGTAGAAATTTGTTTGTTTTTTTTTGGTAAAAATATAATTATTCTGTAATAGTTAAATGGAAAAATAATGTTAAAATTGGTGTCAGAAGTGAGATTCCCCATCGTCTTTTCAACTGACTTCAAAAAAGGAGATGTTCCCAATTCACCAGACTATTTTATATATATGTTTTCGTCAATATGGCAAAATGTTAGTATGCACAAAAATAATACCTAATTAAGATTGTAGTTTTACAAAGGAAAACTACTACCTACTTGTTTGAAAAGCATTCTTAAGGACTACCTATCACTTAAAATCGTAAAATAAATTAAGAAAAAAAAAAGTCGGTGCCAAATAAAACAAACAGGCTTAGTAATTCTATATTGTAGCAAGGCTGTTGTAGCGTTTGTTGATTTGCCATCAAATTTAACGTACACGGCTTCTAGTGACTCTCCATTTTCCAATTGGTCTTCCCTTAAGGCCGGCCATTTGGTTTTTTTATTATACCCAAAGCTCCATTCAGTAGTCCTCTGATATGGTGATGACGTAATGTCTTAACATCACTCGCGATCCGACCCCAATTTTTATTGATAGCAGAAAACCACCACAGCTATTAACGTCTTAGGGAATTACGTTCTCTGGTGGTGTCTTCCATATGTCGCTACTTCACGAGACTCATCGTCACTGCATTGATTTGATAAGTTCGGTGCAGTTTATCTTTTTTCTTGTTAAATTATTTTTTTGTAATCGTCGAATTGCCTAATTGTATAATAGGATAAATACGAACAGCAAATTCACCATTTATTCACGTGGTGCCGCTCGCATAGTTATTCCAGTTGAGCCGTCGTCAATTCTTCTACTCGTAAACTATTCAATACATCAATGAATTCGCTATCATTGCGCTTTTGCACGTGTATGGTCATTCACAAAAAGAAAATTGATGCCACAAATTAACCTTCGGTGATAACCACGAGGGCCGCACAAAACACCAATTCCCTTTTACTGGAGGAAGCTGAAATATATCACCGAATATAAAAATGTCGACTCCACCGAATAATTTGTTGTTGTGTTTATAATATTGTTGCAGTTCTAGGTGTTATTTTAATGGCAAAGGGTATAGTCTGTATGCGTATTCGAGCGCACTTACTAATCGTCATTGATACTGGGAACAATTGTTTCCAATCATCACCACCTTGTCTAAATAGCGTCTCGAATTAGATCACGTTCATCATATGATTCGCATTTACTCGCATGTTTTGCGACGTAGTAGTGGTGTCATTACCGCACAGTAATGACACGGGACGTCAATATTCCCTTCCCTTCCACAGTCTTAAAAGAATTGCATTGTAATTGTTGACCATGGTTTTATTTGAGGTTCTTTTTAATATACAAAATCGTCCATTGTTAGCAAGTGCTTCATCTGGCCCTAGACAAACTGTCTTATCACTCGCTCGCTTTGGAAAATCAAAGCGACAACTATCAGCTTGGTGATTTTTTGTACTAGTCACTGTGTGTTTATGAATTTGCAAATCTTCAACTAATTAACGCAACACAGAGTCATTAGCTTTTAATAAAGATAAAACCATCTTTTCAATTACGGCAATTCCTTCTAGAGTAGAGAAATCTAGAATATTACTACACCAGACCAACATATGCAGATGTGGGCTACCTCGGTTTTAGAATTCTACTCGGTATCAATTTTTCGAACTCATTTAAGTCATTACAAGAAAATGTCAAAAAGTATGAGCCCTGAGGTTGTAACCATTGCAATTATTTCAGAGCAACATTTCTGCAAATATGATGCTGATCCTCGAATATTTCTCATCGTGAGATGCATGTTATCCATAAGTCCCTGTGGTGTTTGCTGTCCATTACTTTGACGGATTCTACACTTGATTTACCACGATAGTATTCAACAATGGATAAAGCACAAAAAGGTAATCGTTTCTGTTGAACCTCTTGTCGACACTCATCACCCGGTTTTGGAAATATTCAAGAGGGGTACACGCATTGTCTTGAGAAAAGAAAATACCAACGAAATTCCTCCATACGGCGGTGACGCTCCAAATTTAAGGGTGGTGCAGTTTTCCTTGTAATGGCGACCAATCTCATTGTATCGTCTGTTGAAGAGCTATTTATATTTACAATACTTTTTAAATTAGGTACATTACTATCTGTTTTGGAGCATACTTGTTGACTCTATATAAATGGTGCTCGAGGAATCGTTGATGTTAGTGGATTTTCTTTTAGAAGTGCATGAATAACGTGTATTTTTGTTTGAATGGGACTATTAGTTTGTATTGGTCGGACTGAATCGTGAGGTTTACCTTTACATGATTGTATTTGGGTGTCTCGAACTATAACTAATGATGTTAACGAGAATATATTAAGATTATCCCGAAAGTTTCCTTATGGTTTTTTATTTGGTGACACAAATAAATAGCGAAATAAAATGAAAATCTTCCAGATTACTAAATCAAATGCAACATGCTGCACCATTCATGGGAGCAGAAGCTACTTTGGGACCACGCGCGTGCGATTGAAATAAAAAGTAAACTTACTTCAAACTTCATTGTCACCCAAGGTTTTGCAATGAACTGCAAATGAGATGGGATTTGCTGTAAGTATTCCTCTTTCTCTCATTAGGAGTTCTCTGAAAAAAATAATAATAATGTATTTTTTAAAATTAATACTTCTGCAGGCATCGTTTTATTTCAATATGTTGGAATAAAATAATGTCTGCAGAAGTACCGCCTGAATTAGCCAAATTGACAAACGTTGAAGAACGGTTTTTAAGAAGCATTGCACCGTTATTAAAGATTGTATTGTTATGTTAGTTACTTAATAACCATTTCTGTCAAAATTGGTGTAAAGGGCAGGTAATTTTATTCGCTAGGGATGCTGTGGAAAAAGAAATATCCAGTCCACTAGTTTTAAATAAATACTGTATGATAAAAAAATACGTCCATTATTTCCATGGCAAAATTGTACAACTTTAGAAAATATTCCATATATGGTAACATTGGTAATGTAAGTCGTCAAGATAAAATATAAAACATATTATTATGTCTGAAAATGAATGAATGTAGGTATGCACATTGTTAATGGTCAGAGAAGTTGTTTGTATGTGAGTCACGACACGGTCGTGCGAGCTCAACGTGTGAGTCATTTATAAAAGTTTGGGCGTGAAGTGTGCCTCTCTTCACATTCGGAAAAGAAAACTAATTCGCGTTTCGGACGCAATGTATCAGTGCGGAGCAAACACCCGCCAGGCGCCCCCGGCCCTCCAAACGCTCCCAGCCTCCAGGGGCGCCCCGTTGTACGGAGAGCACAGCTTACAGTTCTAATGTCATTCGTTATGTTTGGTGCAAAGTGCTTACCTAGGTACATACTAAATACCTTTTGGATTTCTTTTTATCTAGTACAGCTTTTGTGAAATAGGCAGGGAGAATCCAGTGCCAAATATTCCGTGCCTTATTTATCGACAATTGTCTATTTCCAAAACCGCATGATGAGTGTGCGTGGTGACAATTGACACCCAGCGCTGCGTTTTGTCTTACTACAACTACCATATGTGTTTATTATTTAATTTTTTAAATCTCTTCATGTTGGAACCAACAATACAAGTACGATGTATCTTTTCGCGTGTCTATATGAGTATTATACTCGTATTAATAATTCGTATTTTCAACGTAGTGCATAATCACCACAGTTCGGGGAGAGGGAGGGGGAGGGAGGGGGTCTCGCTGCAGTCGAGCTCACTCTTCACTCCCTAACTGAATACTCCGGCGCGAGCCATTAATTCCCTTCAGTGTCAGTGGAGCTTTTTTTATTTTATAACCGAACACCTTTAAACGATGAAGCTTAAGAATAGTTTCTTTGGTAAATCGTTCAATTCTCCGAAGAAAAGAACCAAAACTTGAAAGTGCGGAGTGCTGATTAATTACTCTGAGGAATTTTCTTTTCAAATAGTTTTCATAAAGAAATTCTATGAGAGTTTTTCTACTTTGCATTCGTTAGTAATTATACGATATGATTATATTAAAACATTGTTGACGTTGTGAATATAAATATCATTTCCAAGCAATATTGCTTGATCGTGTACATAACGGATCGTTTAATTTCCCCCCGTTTTGATGTTTGATGAAGCGAGTCAATTCTGTGGACGTCGCGGCGCAATCATGTTTCCAGAGATAGGTTTTCGGAAGTCATTTTCGTGAACACAACGTTCGCTCCCGTCCCCCGCGGACCCCTGCGGACACTGTCGCCTCTGATTGATTGCAAAGTGTTCTCCATTGTAGTTGTTTACTGTTATCAACGGAACACCCTCACACTGTGTGTCGCGTGGATTAGAACACGGCAGCGTCCGTCGCGTCCCAGCTATATCAATCAGGAAAACAATTAAGAACGAAAAGAATGTAATAACAAAATAAAATAAATAAATAAAATGTAATTTTATTATAATGTGAACATAATAAAGATAAATAAATTTTTTTAAGAAAATTTTCTGTCAATATTAAGCAATATTGCGTAAAAATCATTTTAAACAACTAGATATATATAAAAAAAGGACATGTACCTGACTTACTAAGGTAAGACGCACGCACAGCCGTAACTGCTGTGCTTGAAATTTGGACAGATGTTTATTTTCATAATCTGGACATCCACTAAGAAGGGATTTTGAAAAATTTTAACCCTAAAGGGATGAAATAGGGGTTGAAAGTTTGTATAGTTTTTTTTAAATCGGCACCGATTTTTATAAAATTTGAAATTCAGACTCTTAAAAATATTTCATTGAACACGTGTTTCGTGGTTTTTTAGAATTCACCCCTAAGAGTGCAAATAAGCGGGCGAAGTTGCGCGCGCCCACTAGTATAACATAAATGTATGGTCCTATTTTATAATTGTTGTCTAGGAAAGATTAGTAGAAGAAGAAGTAGTAGTGTTTATTAATATAATATTAATTATAATTTAGATTATATAAACGACACGCCACGTGTAGTGGCGCAGCGTCTAGCTGTAAACGATATCGATGGTCGGTTCATGAGTGGGTCATTTGGAATAACGAATTATTTACATTTCCTCGTTCGAGTAACATTTGACACACTCTGTAAGCCTTGCTATGATAGCATAAAGTTGAAAACAAAAATCATTATAATTATTTTAAAAAAAATGACCCATAAACAAAAAAATATTTAATTAAAATAAAAAAAAGAGCCCGGTCGTGGCGCAGCGGCATAAAGTGTGAACCGATTGGTTGTGGGTTCGATCCCCACTCGAGGAGATGAAATATTTGTGTCGAGGCAAAGCGCGGCGTTGAGTTCTGCCACTTAACATGCAATGCCTTCAGAATTCGGCAGAAAGTGGGGAACGGAGTATCTTTCACTAGGTTCCCTCTGCCTACCCCGCTGTGTGCGGGATACAGCGTGAAGCTGATTATTAAAAAAAAAGAAATAATAGATGTAAGAGCAATGCGGCCTGAACTTGTAATGAACAAGTTCAGGCCGCATTGCTCTCACAATTCTCCAACTGACGAACTACTATAACTGGTATCTGTGATAGTGACTCTTTTGCGTTTTACGAGTGGATGAGAATTGCAGTGCAAATTGACCGACTCATAGATACTACTCGCTTCGTCAATTAAGATCTAGTACTCGGATCGTCTGTAGAGCCGCTCCTACTCTCACACTCAAGTGTATTGTGTTACATATATAATAACATTTTTTATATAAATAACTAAACATAATCATTATTATCTACCACAAAACGTAAGAAGAAACGAAAAATTAGAATTATTTATATAATAAAATCAATGATCGAAATCGGTAAAAAAACAACATTGAACGTCGCTTTTATATAAAACTAGCGGCCCGCCCACGGCTTCGCCCGCTTAAAATACATGATTAACGTTAACTATAATGACTTCTAAAATGATTTTTTTATTACTTTAATCTGTAATATTCCAATATTACGACTATAATTTTATTACGACATTATCGTAATTTCTATAAGAATTTTTGATTGTTTCGAACTAAAAAATACGACCAATGTTGATATTTGATATTCATAAAATAGACATAAAGCTAATTATTTATTATATGTATATATTTTTGTAACATTACGTTCTTTTTACCTATGTTTTTTAAAGCTCTGTTAAATGTGCTGATGTCACTTAATAATTTAATGTACTGCTTCAGAAACAGCCATAAATGTTAAATTATTGATTTGGGTAAGGATTCATAATATTCTTTGTAAAATAACTGTAATGTTTGCATATTAACTTCTGTTCAGTTTTTAAATTACTTACACATTTGTACAATTGGTAAATGTGTAGTTAT
>JAAIXJ010000991.1:0-31616 GCA_013403705.1 Heliconius hermathena | reverse complement strand
CCTGATCGTTGCCGTTCGTTCGGCGTAATTTGTCGGCGATTACGAGGAGCTCGTTGATGTCGAAGCGCCCTATAAATTGCGAGACGACCTCGGAATCGGAAGTGGGTTGGTTGGGCGGGACGAACGCGGGCGCGGTGACCGGACGTGGGTTCACCTGCGGCGCGGCCGCGGGCTTTATCCACGCTTTCGTAGCCGGAGCCGGTGCTGGGTAATACACCTGCGGGGCTGAGGGCGCCACAGGACACCTGTGTAGTTAGGGTAGGGTCTCGAAACCCTACCTGACCTGCCGCCCTGGCCGGGATGCCTGCGGCGCGGGGCCCTGGGGCACCCGCGGTAATTAGCGGGGTGTCCCTGGGTCTCGCACAGCACGCAGCTAGGCGAAACGGCAGGGTTTGGGACCTTGCGGGGACAATCCGCAGTCCCGTGATCTCCCAGGCATTTGACGCACCTAGGGCGTGCGTTGCAATTTCGGGCCGAATGTCCGTACAATTGGCAGCGATGGCACTGGCCGATTAGGCCGCGGTTACGAGGAGGCTCCACGCGGAGCCCCGTCAGGTAACATATCGCCCGGACGTTATATATTTGTTTTCCCGCGTGGGAATGATCTTAGATAACTAAAACGCTATCAAACGGTTTTTTATCTCTGAAGTGGTACATCCGATGTACCTCGCGGACGGGGAAGCCCTGGGACTGAAGGTCCTGGAATACGAGTGCGGACTCAATCTCCTTCGGGATTCCTTTTATTACAACGCGTAAATGGCGCTCTTCTTCGAGAGCATAAGTGTGGAAGCCAACGTTGGCCTCCCTAAGGTGTGCCGTGAGGCAGCGGTGGTCCGAGGTCGCAGGGCACTGGACCTTGATGCCATCCTGGGTGGCGCGTGCAGTGGTGAAATTCACCTTCTGCATGAGGATCCAGGCTGACACCTTGTTCCAGGCCTGCTTGTCCTGGATTATAATGGGCGGGGGCATACGTACCCGTGGCGTCGCGGTGGCCTGAGGGGCCGTCGGTGGGTTCGCGGTCGCGGTGGCCTGAAGGGCCGTTGGTGGGTTCGCGGTCGCGGTGGCCTGAAGGGCCGTCGGTGGGGTCGCGGTCGCGGTGTCCTGAAGGGTCGCTGGCGGCGCGAGGGCCTCGGCCTGAAGGGCCACTTTTGTCTTACCCGCCTTGAGCGGGGGAACGCCGCTGCTGACACGTGTGTCAGAAGCGGCTGCTTTGGCTGCTTTTTTCTGCGTTTTGGAGGGCGCGGCCGTTTCTACGACCTTCGCCTTCCTCTTCGCCGCTTTGGCGACGACGGTCTCGAAACCGTCGTCTGCGAAGTCCACGGCCACATCCATCTCCGTAATGGAGGTGGCCGGAGCATCGGTTGTGGGGTTCGATTCCTCTAATAGCTCAGGTGAGTTCACCTTCACATTCTGGGCGAATACCGCGAGCCCGTCGTACGCGTTCGAGTGGTAATTTTTAAGAAATTCCACAACGTTTTCTTTAGGGAGCGCGAGGATGAAAGCGTCCATTATCGGTTATGAGAGAGCCTTGAAGGGGTGAGAAATAAAAAAAAAGGGGAAAATAAAGAGAAATAAAACTTAATACTAATTATACCTCTCCTGGATTGGGCGGGGCAGGGCAGGAACCACAGCACAACACTGCACTGCGCACAACTGCACTACACAACACAACACGCTCAAACGAGGGCGGAGTACGCATGAGCGTCCTCTACACCGCGCGCACAATCGGATACGCTTTTTTCACCAATCATCAATTGTTGCTCGATTTGGGTAGAATAGGTTTTAGAAGTACTGGAACCTTTCGAGAGAATCGGACGAAGAAATGTCCCCTGATCACAGTAAAAAATATGAAGAAGAAGCCTAGCGCGGAATATGATTATAGTTTTGATACAAAGAATGAGATACCTATGGTACGTTGGAAGGACAATAATGTCGTTACAATGGGAACTAATTTTGATGACATAGAGCCTCTGGGCAAAGTCAAACGATGGTGTAACATCAGAAAGCAAAAGGTTGACGTAAATATACCTAAAATGTTTGTCAGCTATAATAAAGGAATGGGTGGAGTTGACCAAATGGATCAGTCTATCAGCCTTTATCGGATTTCAATAAAAGGAAAGAAGTGGTGGTCGGTTATATTTACCTATTTGTTAGATATGGCGATATCAAATGCTTGGCAACTACATGTTTTGCTCAGTAAAACTAAACAAGAGATAACTTACATGGACCAGTTATCTTTCAGACGAATTATTGCACGGACTTATTTACGTCCAACGAAAACTAAGAGCCGTCCGTCATCCTCAGCGGCACTAGGGGGTCTGAACAATAATGGTCATAATCCTGAACGGATGGAAAACCCATTGCGATGTGTTATCTGTCACCAAAGAATTCGCTGGCGTTGCGAAATATGTTTGAAAACGCTATGTGTTGAACGACCTTGTTTCAAACAATTTCACTCCTAAAGCGCCCATTGTACACGGCTGAGTACACCCCTAAAACTTGATATGTAAATATATTTTTTTCATTTTATCTTCTTATATAGCATATTTTATCCCTTATGGACTAATAAATAGAAAAACAATAGAAAAATATACTGCAGTTTCATTTTGGGCGTTAATGGGTTAATATGAAAATATTTGCAGTTTTCATTTGACCTTTAATGGGTTAATAGACCTTGCAAGAAAAAATCATATCCATTTACTATCAATCCCTCCACTCTCCAGCCACAAAATCTAATCCCTAGAGAAGTCATTCATGGGGACACTAAAAAAATATATTTCTAATGAAATAAGGTCGTGGTTCAGGCACAATTCACGGCCACTAACCCAATATAATATGATGGAAGTATTTGGACACGCATATGTACGTGCTCAAAGCGGTGACATAGCTGTCAGTGGTTTTCGTACAACAGAATTATATCCTGTCAAAAGATATATTTTTTAAGATCACGATTTTATTGATATTGATAATGAGTAGAACATAGATTGTAACCAATCAAGAAAATATTACGCCTTAGCCAACCACTTCGATTTCTACTCATAAATGAATCTGACATGACACCCACCATAAATGAACTTATTATGAGTGATGCAATGGCTACTGATGTAACCTCTGCATAAAGAGTCGAGAACAATACACCCTCCCCTATTTGCATTGAACAAATTGTAATTCCCATTACGAGGTCACCACAGCCATCGACTTTAACAGATCAGAACTTTTTAACTCCATTTCAATTGTCACAGATACCAGAAATGGCACCAACAAAAACTACTAATTGAGGCAGAAAGGGTGCTATTCGGGTCGACGTTACTTACTTCATAGCCTTCAAAAAAATAATTGCAAGATTCAATTTAAAAAAAACAAGAAAAAATGAAAAATACTATAATTAAAAAAAAATCAAAAGGTAAAAAGGCAAAAGCAAAATCCAAACAGATACAACCGTCTAGCTCGGAGGAAGAAAATCAACCTTTGTTCGACGACAGTTCTGACGAAAATCCTGATAGGGGCAATGTTTTTGACGCGAAATGTTTGTATTGTGACGGTATCTATTCTTTGAATACCAGAGGTAAAATTTAGGTTCAGGGCCTTTGCTGCAAGCTATGGGCGCTCATGGAAAATGCTCAGGAGTGGTAACAGATATTTTTATCTGCGAATTTTGTTCTTCAAAATAATGTATAAATTATTTATTTTGTATTTAATTTGTTACGGTGGACAATAGTGGCTTACTTAATTTGTGGCCAATATGTCCCTAGCCCATATTATATTGCCCTACTGTTTTTAAATATATTTAATTACTCAAGATGTAGGAAGAAGTGAATTTAATTTATATTTATAATTGTAAATTAGTTTTATGTTCAAATGACTGATTTAACCAATAAAAACTGTTTGATCTCCAAAATTTCATGTTTCAGTTCCAAAAAGGCTTATGGTGTGCCATATTACCTCACTATTATAAGAACGACGCGTCATTCACCCTACTTCTCTAAATGCTGACAATTGACAATGGCAGCTGACAGTGTTGCCATTCTCTGAATACACCCAAATCAAACAACTTGACGTTCCGTATTGATTACCGATCTGGCCTCGCTCCGGTGAGGTCGCCCGGTCGAGATTTTTTCGAGCCATTTTTAACCGATTTCTAATATCCGACTGTTCTCAGTTCCAGGAGCTGCGCTGGGCCTTGCTGTGCTGTGCGGTGCTGCTGTGCCGCGCTGTGCTGGACTGTGCTGTTTTGCCTGCGCGACTTTTCGCGCCATTTTTAACGTGTTTTATAATCCGATTGTGTCTCAATTCCAGTTGCTGCGCTGGGCTGAGCTGTGCTGTGCGGTGCTGCGGTGCCGCGCTGTGCTGTGCTGTGCTGCCTGCGCGGCGTTGTGCTGGGGTTGTGCAGTCTTGCTCCAGTCAAGGAGTGTGAGTCGTCACTCTGAGTGAGTACATTGTCGTTATTAGTTAGGCACACAATACAAAAGTGATAAGTGTTAGTCTAAGTTAGTCACCCTTTCTCTCGCCGCAAGGCGAGGGAAGTCACATATAATGGCCGGGCTAACACGGAGGCTATCCTCCGGTATTTAGAGGCGAAACACTCAGACGTGTTTCAAGACGCGATCGCGTACGCGCAAAGTTGCGAGAGTCCGACCTCTCCCGATGCCGGCCCGAGCGCCGTAGTAGAGCCGATGTTCTCGGACGGGCCGAGCGACGCCGAAGTCGCCCCGACAGAACATATCGCGAAGGCGTCGGAGGGCACCCGAGTGCCCCGCGCCCCCTGTTCGCCCCAGTTATCGGGCAGCGAGATGGAGGAGGACGGTTCCACCTCATCCGCAGATAGTGATGACAGTTTCGAGACCGTCACTAAACGTTCGGCCAAAAGAAAGGCCAAGGCCACTAAGGCCCTCCCTCCGCCCAAGAAGGCTAACAAGCCCAAGGGCAAAACCTCCCGTCCGGAAGGCGCCGCGTCGCCGGTCCCCCTCTCCCCTGCCCCCGCTTCTGCGGTTGAGCGGGAAGAGGATGAGAACCCTCGCGCCCCCCGAGTCAAGCCTCCTTCCCCAATATATGTGCAAGAAAAGCACAAGTGGGATAAGGTATCCCATTGGCTTAACAGCCAAAAGATAAACTATTCTACCGCGCGCTTAACGCAGGTCGGTATTAAAATCCAGGTTGCCTCCTCGTCGGAGCACCGTCAGTTGACTTCATTCCTTCGGGAATACGGTATTGGTTACCACTCTTACGCCCTGGAGGACGAGCGCCAATTGCGCGTAGTCCTGAAGGGTATCCCTAAAGAGATCGACGTTGAATCCGTCTATACAGATCTCCGTAACAAAGGCTTCCCCGTGCGCCAAACGCACCGTCTATATAATTCTCGCACGAAAGCGAAATATGACATGGTTTTGGCAGTCCTGGACCTCACTAACGAGGGGAAGGAAATTTTCAATTTAAGAACGGTGTGCTATCTCACCGGTATCAGAGTCGAATCCCCTTACACGAGGGGTCTCATAGGGCAGTGTCACCGCTGCCAGCTATATGGTCACTCGGCTAGGAACTGCTTCGCTCGGCTTAGGTGCGTAAAGTGCCTAGACGACCACGCGACTGCGGATTGTCCCCGCAAAGTCCCCGACCCCGCCGTCCCCCCTAGCTGTGTGCTCTGCGAGACGCAGGGACATCCCGCGAATTACCGCGGATGCTCCCGCGCCCCTCGCAGACGCCCCACTAGGCGCGGAGGCAAAAACAGTCAAAAGAAACAGGCGCCGGCGCCTATTCAATACGCGCCCGCCCCTCCCCCCAAGGTGAACGCTTGGTTCAAACCTGCGCCTCCCTTGGCACCCACCCGCCCTGCGGCGCCGGCCATCCAGCCGGCCGCCCAGGTGCCGGTCGCTCGTCCCTCTGCGCCTTCCCGCGCAGCCCCCGCTAACGCGAACGATCTAGCACTCGTGCTAGCGTTCGCGAGCCTTCTCGACAACGGCGAAATTAGTGTGTTCGCTAACAAGCTGAGGAACTCTAATGGTTCCCAGCAAGCTCGTATGCAAGCTCTTATCGAGCACCAAGGTCTTCTGGAAGCCATCGCGGGCTTCCAAGCTAAATAAATTTTTTTTTTTCCAATGGCGGTCATCAATAGGTTTGTCCCATTGCCCGCTGACTCGCAACTTGCGCGTATTAAGCCAAAAGCCCTGTCAATAGCGACTTTTAACGCAAACGGTGTCAAACGGCAAATTGAGTTAGTGAGCGCCTTCGCTCACTCCCACCAATTAGATATATTCTGTATACAGGAGTCTTTTCTGAAACCTGGGGTTCGCAGTCCTAGTATTGCGAACTACAGGATTGTGAGAAATGATAGAGCCACCAAAGGGGGTGGCACTATGATTTATTACAAAAAGAATCTACACTGTATACCGCTCGACCCTCCGTCTCTCGAAACAGCCGAAGCGTCGGTGTGCCAGGTATTCCTTACAGGCCATCAGCCACTGATAATTGCCTCTGTCTACCGCTCTGGGAGCAGGCAATTACTAGAAAGCGATATTCTATCGCTACTTAGTATGGGTGACATAAAAACTGGAATTCGACGGTGACTCACTCCGACGGTGTCTCCTCGAATACACCAGTAAATATAACGCTTTCGTTATAGGCCCTACTTCGCCCACTCGCTTTGCTGCCCGAGGCACAGGCGAGGTCCTCGACATAGCGGTACTATCGAATGTTGGTTTGTTGCAACAATCGATAGAAACTTTTTCGGACCTTGATTCAGATCATCGTCCAGTCATTCTCAAGTTAGGTGTGGAGCGCCCCTCAGGCCTCCCACCAAAACAGTTGTCGATTGGAGGAGGTTTTCAAAGCTCCTCCGCTCTAATAAATCCCCGTTAAAGGAATTATTACCTGGCATCGCCGACTCTGCGGTGTTAGCGATAGACGTGGCGAATCAATTCACTAGTTACATTCTCAATACAATCGAGAGTTGTGCGAAAGAGGTGCCAAACTTACCCGAAGGTAGGTTTGAAATCTCAGATAAACTCAGGCGGTTGATCAGACGCAGAAACAAAGCTATGAGACGACACGACAAATATCCGACTGACGACAATCGTAGGAAATACAATAGTAACCTATTGTATTTCCTAAGAGGAGAGTTCGATTCGAATTCGAACTTCTGCGCGGTGAGTCGTGGTTCAGATAAACTCAGGCGGTTGATCAGACGCAGAAACAAAGCGATGACACGACACGACAAATACCCGATTTATCGTTTAATCGTAGGAAATACAATACGATAGTCGTTTAATCGTAGGAAATACAATAGGTTAAAGAGGAGAGTTCGATTCGAATTCGAACTTCTGCGCGGTGAGTCGTGGGATAAAAAGCTCGAGGGGCTCGCGCCATCGCACCAGGCATTCTGGGCGCTGTCGCGAACTTTTAGAGTCGATTGTCTCTCGACTATGCCTCCTCTTATTAGGCCCGATCACACAATTGCTGCCGACGACACCGAAAAAGCGGAATGTCTCGCTGACAGTTTAAGAGGCTCAATGTACCCCGAGTGGTCAGCCCTGCGACCCGAGCCACATCGAAAGAGTGGATTCCGCGGTCGCAGAGTGGGCGTCGACGCCCCCGCAAGGGGAACCGCTTCGCCCGACCTCGACCGATGAGGTCAAAGCCCTCATCAAAAACCTTAAAGATAGAAAGGCCCCGGGGCCTGACAAAATATCAAATATAACGTTCAAGTCCCTTCCGGCTCAGTTCATATCTCTATTGGTCATTATCTTGAATTCTCTTTTAAAGTCGTGCTCCTTCCCCGACGAGTGGAAGGAAGCCATCGTTATAGATATTGCTCAACCTAATAAGCCGCGGAACTTATCCTCCAGCTATAGACCTATCAGCCTTCTCAGCTGTTTAGGTAAATTGTATGAGAGAATCATACTTATTAGACTCTCTGAGGCGATAGAGACCTATTGTCCGGGTATCAATAAGCAATTTGGTTTCAGAAAAAGACATTCTGCCATTCATCAAGTCCACCGCGTGGTAGAGCACATCGCTTGTCACCACGTGAGGACCTCACTTCGCAGCAACACTGCTGCCATCTTTCTCGACATAGCGAAAGCCTTTGACAAGGTCTGGCACAACGGCTTGATTTTCAAACTGAGGCGTGCTGGCTTGCCAGACTGTCTCATGCACATCCTGCGGGACTTTCTGTCAAACAGGTATTTTCGTTATAAAGTCGAAGGCACTCTTTCTTCTCCCCGCCTCCTCCGCGCAGGCGTTCCCCAGGGTTCAACCCTCTCTCCTATTCTATATTCGCTGTACTGGTATTTGAGCTACTTTGAGCGCGCAGGCTCGCACGCGAACCCCTTAATAAAAATGGCGTGTGATTACACACCCTACGCGCACCCTAAAAGAAGACGCCCGCGAAGCGTCCGTTTAGACCCCGATGACGCCATTACGTTAGCAAACGCCCCGTATGTAGGTAGGAAACACACTACACATACACGACACAAACACCGTCGTTGACGGAATCGACGACGAAGTCCAGCATATTCCACGGCTCGGCCGCGTCTCGGCGCGGTCGGGCCCAGCGGTTAGGGACCGTTAGCTCCCTTAGATTAGTCTAATTTTTGTCCCCAGTCGCGGCTTCACGTCGCGGCTGGCTTTGTTTAGCATAGGGAAATTCCCAGCCCGCTCGTCGATTGTAAGCCGAGGTTCGAGCCCCGCAGGGGGCGCCCTTACAGTCGTCGACTCCTCTCAAGCAGCCAGGTAGTGCTTGCTTTTTCTTCTGGGACAGAGTACCCTCTTCCCTACCCACCCGGTGTCGCTGTAAAGGCCAATAGGGCTAACAGCATTAACCTCATGTACGAAAAAAAAAAAAAAAAAATGAGGCCAGTCGTTGCGTAGTGCCACAAAGTCTGAATATAACGCAATTGATTGTGGGTTCGATTCCCACTAGAGGAAATGAAATATTTATTTAAATTTATATTTCCATTTCATTACTGTGGTGTTGGGGCAAATCACCGCGTTGAGTTCCGCCACTGAGCACGCAATGCCTCTAGAATTCGGCGGAAAGTGAGGAACGGAGTGTGTCAACACTAGGTTCCCTTTGCCAACACTGTTGTGTGTGAGATACAGTGTGAAGCTGAATTTGATTTAACAACAATAAACGAGGCCATCGTGGCGCAGGGGCACGAGCGTGTGTCTGTAAAAGCGACGATTTGTTGTTGTGATTCTTATTCAGGAGAATGAAATATGTAATATTTTAATTTCTTCATTCTGGTGTCGAAGCAAAGCGCAGCATTGAGTTCCGCCACTCAATACGCAGAGCCTGCTTAATTAGATGGAAAGTAAGGAGCGGAGTGGCTTAACACTACATTCCCTCTATCTACCCTGCTGCATGCGGGAGACAGTGTGAACTTGAAAACAATATATGTAGGTATATATCGATAATAATTTAAATGAATTATAAGGATTTTGCTACCTGCGTATGCCTTACAAATCCACTCTCCATAGACGGGATTAAAGTTATATGCGATATAGTCAAAATAAGAAGGAACTGTATGAATATTGGTGGTTCTGAAGCTGTTTTTAACCACTGTAAATAGAAAAAAAGTATACTTTATTTTGAGTATAAACTAACTATCGGATATTATATTATGAAACAAAAAAAGTATGATGCAGCCGATGAGTTGTGACTGCCTTGAATTTAGCGGAAGATGGCTGTGCAGATTTGGTTATATGTATTATAGTTTTTTACTTTTGATTATTTTCTTCCCGAGTGAACAATGTGCAAAAGTCCGGAAATCTAATTTCACGGCATCTACGACTGTTCTGTTTTTTTAACAAAAAGTATCACTAGGTATATTTAAAACGAAAAAAAAAGTTGTTATATGAATAAAAACTTATCCTACCGTGGTTAGGTCCAAAGCGAGTGGATCGTCAGTAACTTGTATGGTAGAGTCTAGACGTTCAGTATAATGTCGCATTAGGGCCATGAAGGTACGCGCCAGAGACCTGGCTGCAGCACCGTGGTCATAATGTAAGGGACTGTAGAGGACTCTTAACTAGAAAATTAATAGTTGTTTAGCAAGTAAGAACAGTTCAGTCAGAGGCCAGTCGTGGTGCAGGGTCACAAGCGTGCGAATATGTAAATGCGACAGGTTGTGGGTTCGATTCATACTCGATGAATCACATTTTTAATATTATAATTCTCGCTCTCTCGTAACGAAGGAAAGCGTGGCGTTCAGCTTCGTTCAACACGCAGTGTCTCCAGAGTTCGGCGGAAAGCAGGGAAAGAAAATGTCTTAATGGGAACGGAGAATCTTAACACTAGGTTCGAAGGTTCCTTCCATCTATCTCATTTTTTCCTATAATTTATCCTGCCCGTAGCAGGGTGCTATGTGTAGGATAAATTAAAAGAATAAATGTATAGAATTATTTACCCTTAAACTTAGGATATTCATTGGTTTCATAAATAATATAATAAAATAAATTTATACTGATAAAAAAACTTTTTCATTTTCAAAATTATTTGGTTAATACATTTTTTTACATATATTTTACAGAATGCATTGATATATTGTTATATGAAACGGAAGAAAGAAAACTAACATTTAAAGTTTCATTTTTCATAACAACGTCTAGTCCGTACGCAAACATGTACACGTATTGCTGTGGCGAGTCAATGGCGCGTGTTACAAGGTATTCAGTAAGACTCTATAATCAAAACTCATAATTTTTGAATATACTTTAATATACTTATATATAGCCAACTTGTTGGCGCGGGACAATGTCTGGTTATAAACGCGATGGTTGTGGGTTCAACCATTTTGATTTACCAGAGTAAGGAGAAAAAGCGTGACGTAAAGTCTCCTTCAATATGCATCTTCTCAAAAAATGGGCGGTGCATGGATTAGTAGTTTCAAGGTAGGTTCCCTCTGCCGAATGCTACATGTGGGATATAGCGTGAAGCAAAAAAAAATATTTTAAAGCAGACTTATAAATAGAAATTTTTGAAGAAATAAAATTCACCTCCGGATATAATAAAGCTGTGTACATCATATTTTCAACTTCTTTTTCGGTGGAATTAGTTTCAGAAAATACATAACTGAAAGAAAAAAGTATAACATAAAAAACTAATCAGTCGTAGCGCAGGAGCACAAGCGTGCGACTGTAAACAAGACAGGTTGTGGATTCAGTTCCCACCCGAGGATTTGAAATATTTAATATTTTCATTTTCTCACTGTTTGGTATCGAGGCAAAAGTGCGGCGCTGAGTTCAGCCACTCAACACGCTATGCTTCCAGAATTCGGCGGAAAGTGGGGAACGGGAGTGTCTTAATTGAAGCGGAGTGTCTTAACACTAGATTTGCTCTGTGTACTCTGCTATATCGGAAATACAGCGTTAAGCTAAAAAATGAATTATTTTTATATTTGCTTAGATGAGTCAAAAAGGAAGATGACGTACGCTCTAGCGATAGATCTTGACTGACTGGAGTTGTCACAGCGTAGAATTAAATTAGTTTTTTGTTCTAAAGCTTCCACCGTGAGTATCTAAAATATTATACAAATTATGTTACTTCGAAATACACAGCGTTGATTGAAGAAGCAGTCTCCTAATTTCGCCTATTTCATAGGGCTAACAGCAATTACCTCAAGTTCGAAAAAAAAAAAAAAGTTCCGTATTCATACTCTGCGACAAGTATAGAACATGTAATATACTAAATATTTATTATCAGAACAACAAGGAAGATATTAATAGGTCATTATTTCTTGCTTGGTAAGAATAAATATTTATCAAAAGGCGAAAATCACACATTACAAAGATTCGCCGCTCATGCAACTAAATTTGGTTTCAATAACATCATCATAACGTCGCATTTATCTTACCAGAGAGAAATTAAAATAATCAACTCTTTAAATGGCGATCGAGCCAAATACTGCCGTACTAAAGTTTGAAAATCGGCGACTTGATAATAATATAATACAGAGTGGAAACGTCTGCGCTCTCTTTACGAGAGGAGGATATAGGGTGAAATATTTCAAACTCATATCTAAAAAAAATATCAAGATACGTCAATTGTTTAGATGTAGGATTTTTCGATCGATTTTTATGCATACCATATTACGTGTAATGCAGTTACGATTAGATCCCAATAACTTTAACACCTACTACAAAAAATACGACTAAGCGATGCTGATCTAACATTTTCATTTTAAAAAACATACGAGAAAGGCATATCTCTCGTTCTATTTTACGCAATTACCTATTTTCTATAATAAACCTAAACAACGTTCTACTGCACCGACAATACCTACGATTCGATTTCGTGACTGAGTAACCGTTTGTGTCAAAGTGCGTCATTCTTGCCAATGACGTTTAACCAACGATAAGTTTATTAATTTCCTTTATTTTCATTGTATTATTCTTAGAGAAGTTAAAACTGGTTTCATTTAAAGCGGTGATAAAAACACTCGGTATAAACATAACACTTACCTGACAACGATCTGGAAAAAAGAAATATACACAGCCTACTATTCCATAAACCATTATATTTAAAATACGTAAATTATTAATTAAGGCCGTCGTGGCACAGTCGCACAAGGGTGTGACTGAAACGCGACGGTTGAGGTTTCGATCCCCACTCGAGAAAATTCATTTCACATTTCTTCGCTCTGGCACCAAGGCAAAAGCCCGGCGTTGAGTTCCGCCACTAAACACTCTCGAAAAATCTGGCGGAAAGTGCGGAACGGAATGTCTTATCACTATGTGTACGGGATAAAGCGTGAAGCTGATTTAATTTCTTTTTAATAAATACATAATTACAAAAAAAAATAAAAAGCTTCCTTCATTAATGTAATTTGACATTTAGAAAAATACCTACAACTCCTTATAAAATAAAAGAACAAATTTTGTAGCATTTTTTAAAGAACTAAAAATATTTCATCAAAAAAAAATCCTGACAGGAATACAAATAGAAAAAAAAATAATGTCTACTACATAGTTAGTATGTGCTACATATGAAACACCTCTATACTATTGTATTTAAACATGACTTACCTGACAATGATCTGGACACTCCCTTCATTAGGTATATAGAAATTTTAAAAAAAGTCTACGAACACACAGACTATTAAAATAAAATTATTCAAATTATTAATTAACAAAAAGATATTTATAGAAAATAAAGTTCCAGTTATATAATTTTACGTTTAATAAAATTAAATTAACAACTTTTAATTAACATAAAAAGAAAAAAAATTGGTATTTAAAAACAAATAATAGTAATAAAAAATCTGTGGAAACAAAAAAAAAAGAAATCTGTACCTATAAAGATGAAGCTGAATCTTTAATTCATTATCCTAGATTCAAAGAGTGTAGTTTTGAATTAAACGCCTACTATGACCAGGGGTTCTCAAACTTTCAAGACAACAGAAAACATACCAACAGCTTTTATTTTATAGTACTTCACAAACAATGATAATAAATCAAACACGCTACACGAATAGAAAGTTTTATCTTGTAAATATAATTAAAAAATTGTTGCATTAAACGACAATCTATATCATAAAAAAATAGCCATGTGAAATGACTGATGTGCATCATTTTAATTATTTTTTGGGCCAACACAATTTACGTTTCTTTATAATTTTTTGTGGACCATCAAAGAAACTAGTCAACAAACCAAACAACTTCGATGATATGATAATTGAATTTTGATATTCACGACTATTTAAAATAAACTATTTAACTGGATTTATACATTTTTGGAAACTCAACGTTTAAAGTTGACCACTTGGCAGTAGTGCGTGGTCAAAGGTGAACTGATACCGACAGTACTTCCTCCGGCGCGTGTATGTCAGTCTGCAAAGCAAAAGTCTGTAAAGAAAAGTCAATACATTTAGTTTTTTTTTTATATTTAGACAAAAAACTAAATGTATTGAATTAGCTTTAACAAATGTTAAAAAACAGTCAACATGTTTTAGTCTAATAATTAACCCTTGATAACCTAGAGTTTCAATTTTGATAGCAATCTTTTAAACCGAATGTTCACATTACTACACGTATGTTCATATTACTAAATTTGATATATTTTCTTTTTCTGAAGAATATAAATACTTTTGAGATAAGTGAATATATTATTTTCGATATAATATAATAATTTTTTGCAAGTGCATGTTTTACTTGAAGAAACTAGTGCTATTTTTGTGAGTATCAATTTTGATACTTCAGGCATTCCGCCCTACATAAAACCTACCTACTAATTCGTTAGTGGTAAAAACTTTTGAACTTCCGTTTCATTATTTTTCTGCATAGCTTGGTGTTGGGATTACTTTTATTTTTATTTTACAGAGATTTGCAAATTTATATTCCCCTCTTTGCAAAGTTATATTCCCTCTGTATTATAGAAATTTATCAAAAATGCGACCAGAAGAGATTGAGAGCATATTGAAGCGGTTAGAAAATGGTGAAATTTCGGAAGACGATTCCACCGACCATGAAGATGACATAGACCATTCGAGCCAAAGAGATCGTCTGATGAGCTGAAGATAAAGAGGATGTAGGTAATTTTCCCACTGACCCAAATTTGGATGCAGATCCGCCTGCAGCAAACGTAGATACCGACATGCAACATAATTTAGAGACTGTAGAACGAAGCCCAACTCCTACAATTAGCAGCCAGAACAACCTGCAAACTGCACCTTTCAACTCTAGAAACTTAGTGTGGAGAGTAAGGAATATGGATATAGTCCTATATTCTTTCCAGTTTGCTGGAAACACTGAGTATTCACAAGAAATTATGAACCTTGACACTCCTTTTCAGTTTTTATTTCTATTTTTTCGGTGATGAAATTTTGAGATTTCTAGTGGACGAGTCAAAAAAATATGCCTTCCATAAGAATCTCAACTTTACAGAACCTGTAACTGTTTTAGAATTACGTAAATTTATTGGAATTCTTATTTTTACTAGTGTATATCATTATCCTAGTGTCAGGTCATACTGGTCAAACATTACAAAGTTTGAACCCATAGCACAAACAATGAATCGCAACAGATTTGATAAAATTCGACAAATTTTTCACATGAATGAGTACTCCAAACATTTACCCGTTGATCATCCCCAGCACGACCGACTGCATAAAGTAAGACCAGTCACAGACTATTTGGACAAGAATTTTATTATTGTACCATTTGGGCATCGTCTATCACTAGACGAGCAAATGTGTTCCACTAAAATTAAACATTTTATGAAACAATACTTACCCAACAAGCCCCATAAGTGGGGATTCAAATTATACGTTTTATGCTCTCTGTCTGGGTATGCCCACAGTTTTGAGATTTACTCAGGAGCTAAAGATATAGACCGTTTACCTGTCGAACCAGTCCTCGGAGCTGTACCAAGGCACGTCAGTCATATAACTTATTTTGACAATTTTTACACGAATATTCCTCTGCTACATTACTTGACCAACGAAGGTATTTATTGTCTTGGAACAGTACAAAGAAACGGGCTTGGAAAGTCCCAGTTAACGTACCCAGAGGAACATATCACGAAAATGTGGCCTCTCACGAAGGCCAAGAATTTTCGGCCACAAGTTGGAAAGACAACAAACAAGTACCATTACTTTCCACGTATGTTGGCGCTGAACCAGCGGATACTATAACCCGCTACGAAAAAAAAACTAAAAAACAATGTTCAAGTATCATGTCCTCGGGTCATAAAAGCACGATACGACGGCGATAATATAATGCACATGTGCCGGTGGGTTCATAAATGAAAAACGTATGTCCAACGCAGTTTCCAAGGTTCCAGTACAATACCGATTTATATGAGAAAGTCCCATTAGCACTGAATCGTGCTGAGGAGAAAATCAAAATTATCAAACGAAGAAGAACGCTGAAGGAGCACTCGCTCAGGTTTGCTGGACACATGTAGAACCAATAGTGCGGGACACATCACGTCGGGTCACCACTGTACCGGTGGGTTCATAAATGAAAAACGTATGTGCATTTAATAATTATATTTTACACGTCTGAGTAAACGGACACACACTGAAGGACTGATTTATAAAATGTGGTTGACTTATGTCTCGAACCTTTACACACACATGGGCGGCGTTGATTTGATGGATAGCTTCATTGGTCGATATCGCATCCGCATAAAGTCGAGAAAGTGGTCAACGAGGCTCTTCTACCACTTGTTAGACATGATTGTCATCAACGCTTGGGTATATACAAAAAGGTAAACACAGTGAAAGGAAAACTTCAGAAGAAACTTATGAAGTTAGCAGATTTTAGAACTGAGCTTGCCGATACTTTATGTAGATATCAAAGTCACTCGAAAAATAAAAGAGGAAGACCCAGTACCAACAGTCGACAAGACACTACAGTACCTTAAGGCCCCGGACAGGTGTACAAGTACTACCCTCTAGTGACGTGCATTGCGATTGTATTGGTCATGAAGAAATATTTATGGAATCTAGAAATAAGTGTGAATTTAATAATTGGAGGAAACTTACCTCCTGGTTCTGTAAAAAGTGTAAAGTGTCGTTATGCGATAATAAAAACAATCAATGTTTCGCATTATTTCATGCATAGGTATATCCGATTTCTTTATGACCTTAATGCCTAAAGTATCAAAATTGATACCTGGTTTTTTTTCTAAATAAATAAATATTGTAAAATAAATATTGTGATTTTTTTAGCTATTTACCTTCATATAGACCTTCAAGCAAACACAGTAATATTTTAAAAAAATCACTTTCGTAAATCAGGCTACTAAGGGTTAAAGGAGAAACTCTCAACGTGGAGGAATTAACAATTTTCTTGCGGTTAAATTCAGCACCGCCTGTACTATAGCTATTTACGTAGTACTTCCTCGAGATTATCTGCGAGATACTTTTAAAGATGCAGCTATTATATCATTACAGTTGCTTCACAATTTGCATATTATATAATATTGTTTGTTCGACAACATGTACAATATCATAGTAAAACATACGATAGGAACGAGAAGTTTTCGTCTCCAAAAAGTAATAAANATGTTTGACAACCACAGACCAACGAACAGAAGAAAAATAAAAAATTCTTAATTTCCTTGAATTCATTAGTCTTTCGATTTTTTTTCAACATTGTAAGTGAAATTCATTAACCTAGACAAAGTTAAAAAGGGTCATTTAAAATATTATGAACAATAATATAGCCAAATATTTTATTATTGTTCATATTATTTTATATGTAGACCAAAAACAATAGAAATAATAATTATAGGTAATAAAAAACCTCTTTAATAACTTCAAACCAATGTAACCTTTCAATTTAATCAATGAAGTTTGAGAACCACTGGACTAAAGACAAAATATACAGGGTGGAAGAGGCAGCGCTCGTTTTACGGAAACAGCATATAGGGTAAAATATTTCAATCGTATACCTAAAGAAATTAATCAAGATGCCTCAACAGTTTGGACGTAGAATTTTTTTTCCTATCACGATTTTTATCCATACCTGTATTTATTGTGACGCGATTACGTATAGATCTCAATAACATAAGCACTTACTACTACAAAAATACTACTAAAGGTTAAACAACTTTGAACTTTATCGCCAATACCTACGACTCGATTTCGGAATGAGGCATGTGCGGCGGTATTACTTTGATAGGTTTATGTGTGCGTGCGTCGTCCTTACCAATGGCGTTTTATTTTAAAACGTAAATTTTATTATTTATTTTGTTTGAAAAAAAAAACTTTTTCATATATATCTCAACTTTCTACTTTATCCAAATAGCAACTAAGCAAGACTTAGTGTCGTAACACTCCGATCCATTCCGTGGTAAAGATGGTGAAACTTAACGCCGCGATATCTTACCAGAGCAGCGAAATTAATATAAACTATTCCTTTGATAAGGATGGAACCTACAACCTTGAAATATTACTTTCAAACACTGCTCTATTAAATAAAAAAAGTAATCTACCATAAAATATTTATATAATATGTTTCGTATAAATACTGCGTGATATGACGACGACCTTGACACTCCATTCATTCAGCATATGGGATATGAAAGTATAAAAAACATTCTACTACTCCAAATACTATTAAAGTAAACTCATTATTAAAAACAGCTTCACGCTGTATCCCGCACACAGAGGNTTAAGAAAACAGCTTCACGCTGTATCCCGCACACAGAGGGAAGGGATCCTAATGGTAAGACACTCCGTTCTCCACTTTCCGCCGAATTCTGGAGGCATTGCGTGTTGAGGGGCGGAACTCAACGCCGCCCTCTGCCTCGACACTAGAGCGAATGGAAATGTAAATTTAAGTAAATATTTCATTTCCTCGAGTGAGAATCGAATCCACAACCGGTCGGTTTACATTCACACTTTGTGCCACTGGCCTCTATTAATGATTCATATTAATATATGGATATTAAAAAAAAGAGTAATTTGACGTTCGAAAAATAATTCTACAGATTCTTATTTTAATAAAAGTTACTCGTAAATCTGATTTACTTTGGAAAATGTAAAAACATATATTCATTGAGATTCCTAACACAAAAAATGGTAACACATTAAAAAATAAAACACATTAGAAAGAAAACATGTCTACTACACTACTACTACATACATCACACCTCTACATAAAACCCTGCAGTTCTAAAGTTCTACAGTTACGTATCGGGTTGCGGAACTCAACGCCAGGAAAATTAACTAATAGTTCTTTAACATAAATGAGAATTATATATGTAAACATTTGATTTAAGAGAAAATCAATTTTATAATATATTTTTTTACTTTCATTCCTTTATAAAAAAACATACTTACAGTATACTTAATCATTCTTACATTTCATTATTTATTAATAATTAAAGAATACAAAAATTGCGTCAAACAGTAACACAACCCACAACCAAGTTACAAATTTATATTAATAATAATACTATTTATAATAATAATAACTAAAATCCCATTACTGGTACATATAGCAATAAATCATATTAGAGCAATCTCACTAATATAAGAAAAAATGTTAGTAAATAAAATATTTTATTGTATATTCTTAGTTCTTTCTATTCCAACTTAGGCTCGGGTTAAGTTAAAGAAAATATGTTTCTTAAATTAATGACATACGAAAGAGAAAACAATATAAATTATAAAGAAATGTTCACTGATAAAACTTATCAAAAAGATGAATGGTTAGATTATCAGACTATACAATACAAAAAAAAACTATTGCATAAGGTAGTTCCTGAGATTAGTGAGATTGTACTGTTTGTACTGTGGCGAACGCGACACTTACCAGATCTCTACAACCTATATGAATTATATAAATAAAACATTATATATAATCATATAATATCTTATATTTTTTTATTCATAAAATAATTAAAACATAAATACAAATATTAATATAACATATGTACATATAATACTTTATATACTTATATAAATTATATAGTAAATACATATTATATATTATAACATATACATGTAATACACAACATAAATATNTGTATAAGAGACAGATTTTGCACCTTAAGTCTTTGTATTAAGTCATACTTCCTTCTTTCATCTAAACTTATCTTCATACTTCGTTCTTCTTATGCTATTCTGTGCTGTGCCTATCTAACTGTATAATAAATTCTACAAGAAATAAAATAGTAGTGGAAGAACCATTGTTTTAATCAAACCGCTACAGTACTATAAATAATTGTTAATATATTAATTTTAAATCTTAACTTGATTATATCTTCAAAGGCTCCTCTCGTACAACACAGCATATCTATAATGTAAATAATAAACAAACATTATTATTTATGAAAAACTGAATAATAATTAGTACTAATAATTTTATTTTATCTTTACGCTGTATCTACTGTATGTATTTTTTTCTATAATATATTAAATTATATTATTTCTCAAGGAGGATAAAGGAAACTTAATGTTGTGTTTTTATCGCCCTATAATTTTCATCGCCTGTGGGAGCAGGGAAATGTAAATATATAATCTCAATTTTTAAAGTAGATAAAAATTATCTAGAATTTTCTGCTTATAAAATATGTATATAATAAATATTTTAAAAAATCCATACATAAACCTACAAATGTAAACAAAATATAGATACACGGAACTCAATATCAAATGCCTTCAGCATTCGACAGAAAAGTGGAATATTAAAAGTGTTAAACTAGGTTCCCAGGTTCCCCCCTCTGCCTACCCTGCTAAGTGTGGGATACAGACTGAAGCTAAAAAAATCTTTTAAATACCTTTCACAGTTCCTTAGATATGTACATCATCGGAATCATTCTAAAGGACTAGTTTAGTCAACTTTTTTGAAGATTTTGGTTAGTTTCAATATTTGTCATTTTTTTAGCTCTTCCGTATTAGATGTAGAAAGCAAGCTGGTACACGAACAACGCTCAGTACGAAACAAGATACGAGCACCGCCGGATACTTGCACTTGTATGTTCCAATACACTTTTCACTGCCATCTGAAAAAAACATATTATTTTAATATAGAACCATGAGTACATAGTTTTAGCACTACTTTTTGTCCCAATTTGAAATATTTCACGTTAAATGGCAAATCTTATCGCCGCTCTTTCTACCAGGTCACCAGAGCAAGAAAATTTATACAACCCATCACTAGAGGTAGGAATCGAACCCACAACCGTCACGTTTACAGTCGTCAGACTGTACTATGCTATAGCAGTTTTTATAATAAATTTTGATTCTAATCAACAGCTAACAATATATAAATTAATCATCAGTTTCTATGGGCATTCTTTGTTTACCTTATTAGTAGGAGGTTTAACGGTAAATTTATACAAAATAAAAAGAAACAAGGTAAATTTTGTGAATGTAAATTAAATTTACCACTGGTTCAATAGTTACTGCTTCAGAACTGAGAAGAACGACCACAGGAAACTCAATGAGACTCTTATTTCTCCTATTTTAAAAGCATACATATTGTCCCATACTACAATTATGGATTTTATGCAATTGAGTTACAAGTGTGATAAGTTTAAACCTATTTCTACTATTAATATTATGTACATTACCAAATTTTGGTAAAGTTATTATTATTTCTTAACATTCATAATATTTTCAAATATGTAAATATGAATACAACTGTCAATATATTAATTTCTTTAAATTTTTACTGTAATAAATCTTTAGGACTTAAGTTACATGTAGATTGCATGAGTAGCTCGCTTTTGTAAACTAAATGCAATTGATTTAATACCATTCATTTATTACCATAAATAGATAAAAGTAGATAAAATAAACAAGACAAGCTCTTTCCACACTAAAAGTGATAGATATCAATATCAAATGTCTTTTATTGGAAATGGGAATGTCACTATACTTATAACAATAAGTTAAAAGTAACTTTATGGTTTTCTCCGTACCAACATGAGATCTTCAGTCTGTATATATACCTGTGTCCACTCGAGACATATAATTTTGAGCTATAAGACCAGAATGTCCCACAAAAATTGAGAAGTTCATACACAACCAGTNTATAGCTGTTTTTATAATAAATTTTAATTCTAATCAACAGCTAATAACATATAAATTAATCATCAGTTTCTATGGGCATTCTTTGCTTACCTTATTAGTAGGTTTAACAGCGTTTCTCCTATTTTAAAAGCATACATATTGTCCCATACTACAATTATGGATTTTATGCAATCGAGTTACAATTGTGATAAGTTTAAACCTATTTCTACTATTAATATCATGTACATCACCAAATTTGGTAAAGTTACTATTATTTCTTAACATTCATAATATTTTCAAATATGTAAATGTTAATGCAACTGTCAATATATAAATTTCTTTAAATTTTTACAGTAACAAGTCTTTGGGACTTAAGTTAAATGTAGATTGCATGAGTAGCTTGCTTTGGTAAGACTAAATGCAATTGATTTAATACCATTCATTTATTACCATAAATATATAAAAGTAGATAAAACAGAAAAGGCAAGCTCTTTCCACAGTAAAAGTGATAGATATCAATATCAAATGACTTTTATTGGAAATGGGAACATCTACTACTATACTTATAACACTAAGTTAAAAGTAATTTTATGTTTTCTCCATACCAACATGAGGTCTTTAGTCTGTATTTCTACCTCTGTGTCCACTCGAGACATGTAATTTTCAGCGATAAGACCAGAATGTCCCGCAAAAATTGAGTAGTTCATACACAACCAGTGGTTATTTCCAATTGACAAAGCGGACAAAATGAAAGTGGCTATTAAGTGAAACTAATACATTGATTCCCATTAGCTTTAATATAACATTTTAAATTAACAAATATATTAGCTTTAAATGTTAATTTCAGCAATATAAAGATTTAATATTGTCTATATCATTTTACATTAGAATAATATTATTTCTTGTTTTATTAAGTCAGCCAAATGATTTTCCATAGTAACTATGGAAATTAGTTAGATATTATTGTTACAGCTTAAAATTACCCTTTATATGCATATAGAGTAAAATATAAATAGCACTCTTTTGTTAATAATAGGTAATTTATTAAATATTAAAAAAAACAATCACCTTGTAAAATTATTATAATAAATTAACGTTTGGAGAATATGAATATTTAAGGCAGTAAGATGGAATTGATTACCAACTAAGAACTATTTATTCCTCCTTTAACTCCTAATCATTGATTTATTTATTTTATAATTCGAGGACATGAGATATTTATTTAAATGTATATTTTCATTTCTTCGCTCTGGTGGCAAAGCGCGGCGTTGAGTTCCACAATCCCTGCAAATTTCGGTGGAAAGAGGGGAATGGATGGAAACTGATTTAACTTTATTCTAGCGTCAGGCTGATTTGGTCTAGAGCCTCGAGTGGTAATCGAACCCACAATCTGTCGCGTTTACAATCACACTGTGCCCCTGTGCCACGATTGGCCTCAATCATTAATAATTTCTTAAATATTTTAAATAATAAAATATTTACTTGAAAAACTGCTCGAATGTTCTTAAACATTATAGAAGACCGACGACACAGCACGTCGTGGCTATACATTTTGAAATTACAACTGGAAAAAAAAGAAATAATTGTCAAAAGGTAATATCGTAGAACAATCTAGAGAATATTGAAATATTTATAGCTTCTATAATTTATAGTTATTATAATTTGAAAAATTCTACACAATTACAATTAACATTGTCCGCCTTTAATGTGGGTAGGTACTGATAAAATGTTGTATTGCTGACTTCATTTTAAGAGCATCGTTTTTAGTAATTACTTTAAATATTATTATAAAATAAAAACAAATTTGAGCAGCACTTACCCGACAGTTTGCGTCGCCCGGCGGAAACAGGAATAAAGCAGGCTCTACAATCTTAGTATAATCTTATACAACGAGGCTGGAAACTTTTGACGTATAATATTATTAAATTAAGAAATATGTAGAGTATCGAGGCTTTAGACCAGTATAGACAACTTTTTATTTTGTAGCATTATATTTGCATTAGTTGAGACTAAAAAGTCCGCTAAGAGGTCGCTTTAGAATTGAATATTTCAATTAACGTCAACAGATCTCACTGCAAAATGAATACGAACAATAATAATAATTTATTTTATTAACTTTGTATATTTATAATTATTAATATNAAGCTAGTGCTTCTCGTGTGGTCCCATTTTAATTTGATCCATATTTGACAATGATATCCATGAGAAAATCACGTAAATGTTAAATTTGCATTAAGTATGTGCGCGACAAATGGACGAATAACTCAATATTCCACTATCCGATTTTGATGATTATTTTTTATTGGAAAAGATACACTTCAGGGATAATTTAGTGAAAATAAGGTTAGTGTCTGACTAAGGGATCCGGATGAAATTGAACAAGTTTGTTTTTTTTTTTGATAAAAAAATATAATTTTCTATAATAATCACAAGGAAAAACATTGTTAAAATTGGTGTCAAAAGTGAGATTCCTCATCGTTGCATTTCTGTTTAACCAACTTTAAAAAAAAGAATGTTCTCATTTTCAACTGACGTCAAAAAAGGGGGAGATTCCCAATTCACCAGAATATTTTTTATGTATATTTTTGTCTATATGCCAAAATGTTAGCTTGCACAATGCTAATTAAGTTTGAAATCTTATATAGGATAACCACTAACTTGAGAAACGTCCTTTTAAGGTCTACCCATGACTTGAAATCGTAAAATAAATTAATTTTTAACAAAAACAAAAACCGACTTCGTACAACGAACTAAAAAGTAAAAAATAATTTGACATAACGTAAATTAAGCTTTACTTTGATTTTGTTAAACAAAAAAAATAAAGTGTAGAATTATTTTTTACATTTTAGATCGTTGCTTAAAGTCGGTTTTTCTTTTTGACCAACTTATTTTACAAAAATTTGTGGAAGTGTTCCACATTTTTTTATTTTATAACTTTAAAGTGTCAAATTCAATGTTCTTTTTTTTAAATAATTGTAATTTAAACAAATTGTAAAAATAAAATAAAAAGTGAAGAGTGAGCAACATTTGATTGCTTGACAATTTCGACTTGTACAAAGAAGTTCTGATTGGTTAAAGTGCGACAACATTCGACGTGATATTGGAGATCCCCTTTAAATGTTGCTACTACTTAAAAATTATCATTTCAAATTAGACATTTTATTTTAATATTTTTAGAAGTTCTCGTTTCATTCATTCAAGCCTTTGTGGCTTGAAGAATTAAACGAAGTTTTTCTTTTCAAAGTGAAGAATAATATATTTTATATAATATCACATAAACTTATATCTGGCAATATCTTCCTATGGGTAACTGGGATTTGGGAAATAACGCACAGCATTTTGAATTTTTGAACGAAATTAGTACTTTTTTCAACTTTCAGTTGCACACAGATTTTTAACCTCTGAGTCGGTCTCCTAAATTTTAAATTAGTATCCTATCAATAATCAATATAGCAGAAATAGATAAGAATTGAAGACCTACAACGAGCGACGACGAGTGAGTATTCATTTATTAGATTTTTCGTATTGTCGTGTAGGCAAGGCAAGGCAAAAGGCGTGGCTTGAGTTTTCGTTAATGAGTATTCATTTATTACATTTTTCGTATTGTCGTGTAGCCAAGGCAAGGCAAAAGGCGTGGCTGGAGTTTTCGTTAAAAAATTCTTTATTTAATCATGGTTAGGCGTCTAAAATTAAAAGTATTAAATTCAAAATTTCATTTCTACTTTCTGGTAAGACATAGGGTCTTGAAAATTGAAGGAAGCGTGGGGAACCGAGTGTTTTAGCTTATCAACCCTGCTATGAAGGACCCTCTTTGTTACTATTACTACTAAAGAGGTACAACTCGTCTTCCGGCGAAGTGTATGTTACAAAAACTGGCCAATTTTGAGTTAGACTCAAATTAGACTTTAATACTAGACTACTTTATTTTCTGTTCGTAATATACTTGGTTATAGCGGCAATAAAAATACATGATCTGTAAAAATTGCGTAGCTATCACAGCTAGCCTGGTGACAGACGAACAGTCAGATGAATTAATGGATAGCGGAGTTTTAAAAACATTCTCTTCGTTCTATACATTGTGACACCATTGTAAAGAGAGTAAAAATATTTTTTTAAAATAATGGATGGCAGAGTTTTAAGAACATTATTTTCGTTCTATACATTTTCATACCAATTTAAAGAGAGTAAAAATATTTTTTAAAATTCTTTTTTAATTTTGTTTGCAGGATACAGCATAGAGCTGGAAAAAAATTAGCTTAAACATTTTTTTCTTTACAGATCAATAATGTCACAAAAGGGAACACCTGTAAACATGAATGTTAACAAATACCTGAACAAGATTGACTTCAGAATATCTCTCAGAATGAATTGTGTATGGCCGTGGCCAGTCACTCATTTTGTGCGTAGAGATGTCTGTTACATGTGTCGCACTCCAGTGGATAGTGGTCGGGAGTGTCAACTATATCTCTAGAAACTATCATATATTGGTAAATTTTACTAGTTGATTTGATAATTGTTTTTTTTTAATTAAATTTTACTCCATGTTTAATTCTACTTTATTTTGTTTAAAACTGCTAAGCATTTTTAGTTCATATTTCTTTAAACTGGTTGATTATTAATAGTTTGAAACAAATTGATTTCAATAACTGGCTTCTATGTTTAAATAAAAATTCTAATTGTTTTATATGTATAATAGAAAATAAGTAAAAAAAAAATATTTTTGTGCATTTATTTTTATCATTAAATTTAAATATTTATGTCTTATATGTAAGTCTTGTCTTAATTTTTTTTCCACACAAAGACTGACATGAATCTCATTGTGTTTAAAGTTATATAAAAATTATTTAGGTATATTTTTTAGTACTTTTGCTTGATAGCATTCAATTACTTATTGTTATTAGTATTTAATATTTTTAGATATAAACATAATTGTTATTTCTTGATTTTGAAAGAAAAAAATCTGTTTTTTTTAAACTACATTTATATATATATATATATATATATATATATATATATATATATATATATATATATAATTTAATTTAAACATTTGTCTATTTCACAAAATCTTAAATTGTTCCTCATGTTTTAATTAACAGTTACTAGTGTTGTATAAATATTTACTTTTAATTATTTGATATCATTGTCAAGAGACCCAATTAAATTGAAATTAAGTTTTTTTTAAGGTAGCTTATTAGTATTTAGATGAATAAAAAGTTTTTTAGTTTTTATAGATTGTTTGACCTTTACCTTTGTCCCTAACACTCTATTCAATCGTAGTATAATCAATTCTCAACATCACACTTGACGATAGGAATATTTTACAATATAAAACATTTTCAATACAATATAAAGTAATTTCACCGCGTCATTTTAGAAATACGGCGATTGCGGGTTTGATTCCATAAGATAATTTAATATTTTTATTTGCCCGCCCCAGTAATAAGATTTTCAGTACCTAATATCGCACAACACGCTGTTTTGAAAATTGAGAATTGGTGTGAGACTCAGCACTATGTCCCCACTGCCTACTGCCTTCCGTGCTATACATGGGATACAGCGTGAAGATGAAGGTTTTTATTACAAAATATTTTCCAGCCAGGGTTCAAAATAAGAAACCATTTCATTTTTAAATCATGACGCTAATGCGACGTATAGTTCTTCAAAATTGCAATCGTTATAAATTCAGAAAAGGATTTATTAAAAATAGTTTGAAAGCTTATATTATTAATCTGTGTCACTTTATTCTTTTGATAAATGTATATCGATATTTTAATTTTAGAAAAACATTTTTTAAACTTTTATTTTATTTTTATGATATAAACAAATTAGCATTTAATGCACCCTTAATATACATCACTCTCACATACACTTATTACATCAACTCGCACACTTATACATTTCTTACTAGCTTATATATAATTTTTAATAAAGCAATCATTTTCTTACTGGTAAAGTATCAAACACATCTGCCATCCCATAAAATTAACTATGTTTCCCTCACTATAATTTCCTATATATATTTAAAGTATGTAATCAAACTATTTAATAATATTATCATAAATGATTAATTCAATTAAATTATATTACCAAAATGTTCGTGGTCTCCGTACTAAAGTTAATGATATTTATCAAAGTATATTGTCTAATAATTTCGATTTAATATTTATAACAGAGACATGGTTAAATGATAGTTTCCTAGACAGTGAGGTAAGTGATGCTCGCTATGATATTTTTAGATATGATCGAGACACCAAATCTTCTGATAAAAGTATAGGTGGTGGCGTTATGATATACGCTAAGCAGATGTACCAAGCACAACTGAGGAGCGAGTTTTCACGGGTAGGTGTCGAATTAGTTTGGATAACAATAGGTGCACGTGGTTTTGGCATTACTCAGCAACGAGCTGTACACTTAGGTGTAGCTTATGTACCTGGAGACATGCAACATTCTCATAGATTAGCTTTAGTGTTGGACTCTTTGAATGCCATAATGCAAGCTCATCCTAATGATCATATAATATTATTGGGCGACTTCAACATGCCTAATATACAATGGGAGTCACGAGGAGGGCCAACTTGTGCAAAAGGAGGCACCAATGAAAATTTAAACACTGCTGTTACTTTTGTGAATGCATTACAGTTTCATGGTCTCCTGCAATTCAATAAATATTCCAATTTTAGTGGAAATGTTTTGGATTTGGTTATAGCTAATACTAACTTAAATATATCAGTTTCAACAGACCCTTTACTAAGTGAAGATAAATATCACCCGGCATTAGAAGTTGACAGTTCTGAGATTTTTATAGCCGAGGTTCGTCCTAGAAAGTTTATAAAATATTTATTTCAGAAAGCAGACTATGATCATATAAAGAAAGATCTTTCTTTAATTAAGTGGAATATTATTTTTCAAAATAAATCAGTAGATGAATCTTTAAATTGTTTTTATGAAATTTTATAAAAATTAATTAATGATTACGTGCCTAAGCATGTCGTGGGAGGAAAACATAATTATCCTTTTTGGTACTCTAGGGCCTTAATAAATGTTATTAGAGAAAAAGATAAAATACATAATATTATATAAATTTCCATAAGTGGAAAGTATACGGTAATTCATTGGACTATGATGAATTTAAACTTTTGAGAGATAGGCAAAAGCAGATGCAAAAAACATGCTTTAAACGTTACGTACTTTACATGNTTTCTTTTGCTTTGTGTTTGAAATATTTTACCCTATATGCAGTTTCAGTAAATGGAGCGCTGCCGCTTCCACCCTGTATAGAAAATTTATTGTTTTATTAAAGGTATTGCAAATTGGAGTCATATTGAAGCATTTTATAATTTAGAGAAAAGTAATCCTAACTTTGTATTTGCTCCTACTCTGACAGACAGTCATTTAAATCCAAATGTGAAACACCAAACGAGGGTGAAACTAGCCGCTTAAATATTTAGCCATTCTGTTGCCGCTGGAATTTTGGCATAAATTGCAACCAGTGAGTATCTCTATTATCTATTGTGAAACAACCGTGTTGTGTTACACTTATATTATAATAATTCTGTAGCTCCTATATCTATAGAGATATTTAAGAAACGAATATAAGAAAAGTGCATGTATTAATTAAAATATTCATTATAAAAATAGATGTAATTAAAAAATTAGTTCATCATAACTTCTTACTTAACATTTTATAAAAAAAAACAAAAACATTTTTAAAAATATCTTTAAAACAAAAATAACATCTAGCAATACAAATTTTATATGAATTCTTTTATTATTTCAGATGAACTTCCCTCTGAAGCTCACTATTTGATGGTGTTAATGCTGACACTCTGGACTTGCGCCCAGGAAAAAAATATTCAGCAATTATGACCAAAACAAGTCCTCATTTAACTTTATATATATCCTCAATAAAATATCTTAACACTCGTTCCCTGTTTCCCAAGAAGGTTGGATACACACTCTAAACGCAACTGAAAAATTGTATTGTAATCTTAAAAAAATGAATATTAGCACGCTTTCTACTCGTCGTTTAAATTAAGATCACTCAAAAAAAATCTTCGGTTGCGTCAGATATAACTGTGGGTCAAATGAAGGTGTTAAAGAAAAATCTATCACGTTCACATTCTGTTATGTCTGAAATCACTTATGACATTGATTTTAAAAAGATGGCAGCTGATGCAGTTGAAGAAGTACAGAGGGCGACACCAGAGACTCAAGCTCGTGTATGCGTGTGTGGTTCATTTTTAAAAAACTTAGGAATAACAAATGCGTCCATTGTAAAAAATCTTTTCTTACAGCTTCTGTAGAAGCTATTCATATATTTACAAGTTTTAAAGAGACTAACTTAAATACTACATCATTAAATTAAAAAAGAAAAAAATCAGCTTCACGCTGTATCCCGCACACAACAGGGTAGGCAGGGGGAACCTAGTGTCATAAGACACTCCGTTCCCCACTTTCTGCCGAATTTTAGAGCCATTGCGTGTTGAGTGGCAGAACTCAACGCCGCGCTTTGCCTCGGCACCAGAGCGAAGAAATGGAAATATAAATTTAAGTAAATATTTCATCTCCTCGAGTGGGGATCGAACCCACAATTAGTCGGTTTTACAGTCACACTTTGTGCCACTGTGCCACGACTGACCTCAATCATTAAATTATGTCAACAAAAATGTCATTTTATATATCGTAACCCTAGATCAAAACTAGTAAGTCGAAAATCTCGACTTTACACAACTTAATTTTCTGGCACCTAAACCTATTTATTATCTATACAAAATTAAAACCGTGTATTTGGCAGTTCTCCAAAACGCACAAATTTCAATTTCCTTGTGATTACTCATTAATAGTAAATAATTTTAATAAGATGAATATCATATTAAATACTTAACTAAATAATAAACAAGTCGTCTAGACAAGTTTGATGATTTAGTATATACAAAAATATATTTTAAGAAAAAACCTTCAAAAAATTGAATATTTTACGTGGAGATTTGGTGTGTTCTTAGCTAATTTCTTTTTAAAAATATTCGTAATTAAACTATATTAATTTTATTTGCTATTTTTAATGAAATAAGTACATACTTAAAGGTTTTAATAATAAAANCATAGATTATATAAAAATGCCTAAAAACGTGCTTTCTATGTATATTCTGTATACCAATTATATATTTACTTAAAATATGTGACTAATTTAAAAACTGTACAGGAGCTAATATAAGTTATTTTACAAAGAATATAGTGAATACTTATCCAAATAAATAAATTAATAATTAAGGCTGTTTGTAATATCTCTATTTCTTAAATGAATAATCATCCAATTCAAGCGGGCAAAGCCGCGGGCAGGCCGCTAGTAGTAAATAAAGATATCAATGACGCTTCATGTGCTAAAATTAGGAGAATCCAATTTAAGACTTATTTATAAAATTGTTAAAGCATCCGTGGCGGCAGTTGCACCGTCGGAAATTAAAGCTCTGCATGCTAACATTATTATAAGCCAAAATAAACACTACGTTAGATAACGTATTTTCGTGGCAATATTTAAAACAAAAGCTCGCTCGATCAATGACCCTATTTTTATAAACTTTTTTTGCGATCGATTTTTGTGTAGCTACACCTAAATTATAAGCACGTTTTATTATTAAAACCTTTAAGTATGTACTTATTTCATTAAAAATAGCAAATAAAATTAATATAGTTTAATTACGAATATTTTTGAAAAGAAATTAGCTAAGAACACACCAAATCTCCACGTAAAATATTCAATTTTTTGAAGGTTTTTTCTTAAAATATATTTTTGTATATACTAAATCATCAAACTTGTCTAGACGCCTTGTTTATTATTTAGTTAAGTATTTAATATGATATTCATCTTATTAAAATTATTTACTATTAATGAGTAATCACAAGGAAATTGAAATTTGTGCGTTTTGGAGAACTGCCAAATACACGGTTTTAATTTTGTATAGATAATAAATAGGTTTAGGTGCCAGAAAATTAAGTTGTGTAAAGTCGAGATTTTCGACTTACTAGTTTTGATCTAGGGTTACGATATATAAAATGACATTTTTGTTGACATAATTTAATGATTGAGGTCAGTCGTGGCACAGTGGCACAAAGTGTGACTGTAAAACCGACTAATTGTGGGTTCGATCCCCA
>JAAIXJ010000973.1:4747-31465 GCA_013403705.1 Heliconius hermathena | reverse complement strand
TCGCCACTCAACACGCATTGCCTCCAGAATTAGGTGAAAAGTGCGGAGCGGAGTATCTTATAAAATAAAATAATAAAATATAATCTCTTCTTAAGGTATTTTGCAAGTTTGAAATGTTTCCTTTATCATTTCCTTTGGTATTATTCTCACTCGGTGTCTTGTTTAATTCTTAATGGGTTGTAGTGTAGATTACTTAAAATGTTATGTTTCATTAAAATGATTTTGTTTCGGAATAAGCAGAAGTACACAGTTTATACTATTTGAAATGTAAGAGAATGTTCTTATATAATACTGAAAGTACTCTGCGTTTTTTCTTTTGCACACACTTAACATTTTTAGCTTTCTCACAATCATCTTGGAACTCTTAAAAGAATAAAACAACGGCGCCACGTCTGTGCTCGTAAAAGCTGTTTTTTTTTTCTATATTTCTTTTACTGGGCTTGTATGAAACTATAGAAATATGTAATAAGATTGAATTAAAGTATAGTCACAATAGTTTTCAGTTATACTTTTTCTTAAATTGTATTGAGGTAAACTTACTTACTTATAACTTAAGCATCTTTAAAAAATTCAGTTACATTTCAGCTATTCTGTGATTGTACTATGACTACTTATTATTTATTTTATTATTTTAGTTGTTTTAATTACCTCTACCTACATCCAAATACATATAAAGTTTACAACAATATTCTTAAGAATACTAGAACATGCATTTTGTTTTTTTTCTAAAAATATTTTCTTAGCGTATCTGCCTTTTGTCTAAAATCTAGGTTCGTTTAAAACTTAGCTTTGGAAATAACTTGAACGATTGTAACGTCCCCAGTGAACTTTTCAGTACACAGTGCGAAATAACTTTAACTAGTTTAGTAGTTGTCCTTAAAGTATTACTGTCGAATTTTTACTTTGTGAAAGATTTTCTTCAACTTTTATTGATTCAAGCGGGCGAAGCTGCGAACGGGTCGCTAGATTTATATATAGACATTTAATTGCTTCAATTAAGTAAAGCGTAGCATTACGTTTTATCTTAAAACATTGAAATTGGAGGAAACTTGCCACTTAATGTGAATTTGTAAATATTTTAATCTTATGAAAGATACGATGTTATTAGATATATGTATTTTCTTAATAATAAAACAAGACAATTGCTCTCAAATGAATACTTGGAATAGCTCCACCTAAACCTGATCCCGATTAAATTTTAATTTGGTCAGAACTCAGACGATGAAAAGTTAGGGGGTGCTCAAAAGTTTATAATGGTGGGCTCAAAATTTAAAATTATATTTTAAACATCGCCCGAATATCGCAAACCAATCAGATTTCAGGGTTAAATCCCTTGGGTGGCATTCAATTTTTCATCCGAGGCTGGTTTTGAAGCTAGGTTTATTGATGCTTTTCTTTGGGGAAGCGATAAATAGAGTTGAGCTACTCTAGGCGTTATAGAAATATTGCAACGTGAAAATGTATTGAGGTTTTGTATCATATTTTGTATACTTTTACAAAAGAATAAATATAGCGGAAAATAGTTTCAAAGTAGGCGGCCAGTCGTGGCTCAGGGGCACAAAGTGTGACTGTAAAATCGACTGGTTGTGGGTTCGATCCTCACTCGAGGAAATGAAATGTTTATTTAGAATTATATTTTCATTTCTTCGCTCTGGTGTCGAGGCAAAGCGCGGCGTTGGGTCTCTCAATACGCAATGCCTCCAGAACTCGGCGGAAAGTGGGGAATGGAGTGTCTTAACACTAGGTTCCTTCAGCCTACCCTACTGTCTGATATGATAAAAAAATAATTAGCTTAGCAGAACTTAGTATTCCACTTTTTTTATTTGCGTCTTTTATAATATAACATATAGATTGTCAGGTATTTATAAAAACGCAGTTAAAATCATTGCTGGCTAAAGTTACAAAATAAGTATGGATTTTCTGAAAATTAATAGCATTTTCAGAAAATCCATACTTATTGTGTAACTTACTATTAAGTTTTTATGGGTACGTAAGCAAAGTATCAACACTAATGTAAATCACTTTCAACAGATACCGATTTCACAAAGAAATGGGTTTTATATCTATTCGAATCAGAATTTTAAAATAATGACATGACATATTTGTAGCATTAAAATTTACTAAAAGACTACTTAGTCTTGCAAGATGCAAGTACACACACTCTTATATCTCGTAAGAGACGATAGACGCGTGTCAGAAGCACTCAATCTGTCTCGCGCTGTCACGTCGCGTTGCTTGGTACGTTTAGCAGGAAACATTGCCCATTGTGGCGAGGCCTGTACACTGTATACTCGTAGTACAGTCAGCTGTGGAGCGATGCGTGCGAACGGTAAACGTACGTTATTACACAAATTTTTTTTACTTTACATTAATATAATACATATTTTTTGTACTAGTTTCCAGAATTGGGCGGAAAGTGTGGAATGGAAGCGTGAGACTTTATATAGTGGAGCAGACGAGAGTACAGAAAACATTAAATTACTAACGCAATATCTCAGCACCAACCATACATACCCATGCAATAATTATTTAATACTTGCTAATTGTATGTGAAAGTTTGATCTATCATAGATTATCTCCTGAAGATATTGATATATTAGATAACCAGCACAATCAGAGTAGCAAGTAGTAGTAATATTTATTTGTTCAAGTAAGTTTTTAAACACTTTCAATTTATTAATAACTATAAAATTTTAGGCCAGTCGTAGCGTGTGCACCTGGCACAAGCGTGTCTGTAAAAGCGACAGGTTATGGATTCGATTGCCACTCGAAGTTATGAAATATTTAATATTTTCATTTACTCACACTGGTAACTAGGTAAAATGCGGCGATGAGTTCCGCCACTAAACACGCAATTCGGCGGAAAGTGGGAAACGGAATTGTCTTAATAGGAACGGAGAGTTTTAACACTAAGTTACCAGGTACCCAATCAGGAAGCTAAATAAAGAAGAAAATTAATTAAATGCTTAATTGTTTTTCTTTTTTAATTGTCATTTCTGTGGAATTGGCAATTAAAACGTGACAATCATTTTGGCAGTTCTCTACAGAGCAGTTGCACTATATACGAGTATTAGGTATACTGACAAATTTGTTTATGTTTAGATTACATCAATATGATCTTCTTTATAGAAGTGTGACTATCTAATAAAGTTTCAAGACGAATCAGTCCATTGCTACCGTTTGTGAATGGACTTTTACATATAAGGACGTTATGTGAAAAAATTGAAAGCTTTCGGCACTTTAGCGAATAAAAATTTACTGTTATTGTAATTTACTACTAACACGTAAGGGACGCGAATGAATTGAGAGTAGGTAGGTAATGTTTTAGTCAAAAGAATTAGCTTTACATTAGGTATCGTTTTCAAAGTAAATATTAAATTTATATTATCTTACGGGAGGCGATGTATAACCTCCAATCTAAAATTGCTGGAGCGCAGAAATAAAATAATTCAATTCCCCGGAGCGGGAATCGAACCCATAACCACCGTGATTATAGTTCGACACTATCTATTTCACAGGGGCACGCCTGCCGCCGTTCGTAGGTGGTTATTTAAAGATTTATATTTAGATGCCGTTTTTAGCGAATTTTGGATAAGGGTGTTACTCTAAGACAAGGGTTCCCAACCTTTTCTTGATCAAGGACCACTTTTACATCATTCTTGGTAGCAGGGACCACTATGTAGGTGTAATAAAAATTTACTGTGATAATCACACAGAAACTTAACTAAAACTCAACAGTTACTTACTTTATGTGAGAATAAATTATAATTTAATCATATTTTTATTTCTTCGCTCTGCGCTTCTTCGCTCTACAAGGCAAAGCGCGGTCATTTGACGCGGTCTTTCTCTGTGATCTGTGTGTATTTTTTATTTTTTTTTGGCCGCTTATTTAAACGACTTAAAACTTTTACTTTTACTTTAAAACTTTTTCGAGGGTTTTTATCAAACATGGTTTCAGTAGTGTATTTCAGAGTGAGGTTTTTTAGATTGTCTACTCCACTCTACTACTCCCATCCCGTCGGCATATAATAGGATTACCCAGGTACTGATGGTGTCTTAGAGGCGACTAAACAACATGTGGGAAAGTCACACCGCTATCAGTGGCAACACCTCCACTCCTTATTGGACCTTCTGCTGACTTCACATTCGAAACAGTACATTATAAACAGCCAGCTCTTGGTTTATCTGGAAAAGCACCGATTGATCAATGACCGTCAATATAGCTTCCGCCATGGTCGAATCCGTGGTTTTCGGGTTTAGTTAACCCACAGCTGCGTGCGCGAGTCTGCGGCTATCGAAAACAAGGCAGAGGGTCTTGCAGTTAGTTTGGATATGGGCAAGGCCTTCAATCGAGCGTGGCATAAGGCGCTCCTGCAAAACAGCCATCCTACAGGCTTCCTCAGAATTTATGTAAGTGGATCGCAAGCTTTCTCACTGGGCGCAGCAACAAGGCTACTATTGTTGACGGTTATTTGTTAAGAATAATGCTCTTGAACGCTGGCGTCCCCCAAGTCTGCGTGCTGTCTCCTACACTATTTCTTCCGAATGACATGTTGGTTGATTCTAATATATATTGCTAAGTACTATCATCTGGATAGCACAATGAACGCTGTATACTCCGGTCCAGCAAATCTTTCTAGGGAAAACATTGGACAGTGTCGAAATATAATTGTATCTTCTTTTGAAGAATCCCTCGCGAACGTTTCCTCATGGGGTGAAAGTAACCTGGTTCAATTCAAATCCCAGAAGACACAAATTTGCACGTTAACAATTAAGAAAAATCCATTTGTTGTATTGGTGACACGTTTTCTAGATTACTCGTTTTATAGCCACGGCCAGTTTCAGCACATTGGGCCTTAGTGTTTCCAGTGACTGCCAGTATCGCGATCATCTGTAAAGCAAGGCCAAGTTAGCTTTAAATAAACTGCGGTATCAGCACAGCTAGACAGTACTTCACGCTAAAACACCAGTTGGTCCTGTATTGGGCCAAGGTTCAGCCTCATATGGAGTACTTTTCTCATGTCTAGGCTTTTGTACCTCAGTATCAGCTTGAACCATTAGATCGAATACAACGTAGAGTCGTTCGAATCATTGGGGACCCAATGATCTGTGAAAAGCTTGATAGTTTGGATTTGTGTAGAGACGTCTCCTTGCTATGCGTTCTCTACCGCATGTATCATGGGCAGTGTTTCATTAAACTATTTGTCCTGTCACCTGCCGCTTAATTTTCTAACCGCACAGTACGTCACAATCTTAAATAACCTTCCTCACCATCTAGATACCTAGCACTCCACTACTGTGTGGTTTCGTAGAAACTTTCTTCCACGCATTTGTGGAATAGCCTCTGGCAAAGTTTTCAGGTCGATGCCTCTTGGGTACCAAAAACATGCTTATCTCCACCTCAAAGGGCGCCACCTGTAGCTCCTCTGGTATTACACGGGGTTATGTGTGGAGATGATAGTGAGGTAAATAGATTCAGTGAAAATTTTCATTTAATGACAAACGAAAGATTTATCAACACAAAAAATATCACTTACCTACTATTTACGGATTTTATCATTTAAGTTTCAAAAAATATAATTGGATTGATGAAATTGATTATTCAGGAAAAGTAGGTAATTGATTGCATATATCTTACATACGATAAACGTTCAATAGGATTGTTGACAACTGGTCAAATCCATAAATACGTACTTCGAATTTCAAATCAACTTTGCGAATTGTCAGAATACCATATGTTGCGGCGTCATAACTTCCTTACGTGAACTGGCATATTTATTTCATAAGATCAATGAATTGATGTGTAATTATTTTAAAGTATTTTAATAAATTTGTACGTCGAAATAATTTATATTTGAGACCGGAGCATACTCTACTACTATCCTCATATGTAGCATGCTATTCTCACTAACTGCGCGATGACCAACGCCTCACTATCCCCTAAAATTAAAATCGTTCGTGGACTATATTTAGACCTCTGCGGACCACTGGTGGCCCGCGGACCACTAGTTGGGAACCACTGCTCTAAGAGATATAGTTTTTCGCATGCTGTTCTCGATCTCGGAAAGGTACGAGATTTGTTGCAATTTCCTGGTAGTTAGTTCCTTAAGATGAAATTTATGATGTTTATTTATGTCTATTAAAATTTATAATAGGTACAAGTGTTCTGCTCATGGTAGTGAAAACTTATATTAAAATTAGCTCGAAAGATGTAAAGAAAGATACGTCATAAGAAAATATTTTGTTTTATTAAATTAAATTTATTATTGTATAATATTCTATAAATATAATAAGACTGTAAAATGGTTCAATTTTTATCTCATTAACAGACCGAGGAAATGAAAATAGCAGTGGGAATCGAACTCACAACAGACGCGTTTACAGTGGCTTGCTTGTGCCTCTGCGCCAGGAGGACCTCTATAATAATATAATGATATATAAATATACGAAAACAAACATTGTTAATTGTTTTTTGTTTTAATTTCATCAATATATCAGGCAAGAATAAGTATAATTGCTTTATTTGTAATATGAATTACACTTTTACAACATCAATGAAAATAATGACGAAAATAAAGACGGCGGAATATGAACGAGCTGGGTTCGTAGCGATAATCGTTAAGTATTATCTTGTTTTCGTAACAAGCAACAATCGAGGTTGTGGTTTTATAATTAGAGTTTCAATTCGAATCTCTCTCGAAAAATTAATTTCAAAAAAGAAGCTACCCTTCTTTTTTAAATTTAATTTTAAAATATTTTCGTTTCTGTGGTTTTCATAAAGAATATCACGTTTTGTTTCCCGATTATCTAGTACTACTACTACTGCTCAGAATTATCTGTTACATCGTCACCTCACTCTGTACTCATCCAAGTATAACCGATGCTGTATTTTTTTCAGCTTCATATTTCGCATGTAAAAAGTTAGGGAGAAGGAGCTTAGTACTAGCACTTTTCACTGTGTTCTGGAGGCATTGCGCGCCGCGCTTTGCTTCGGCACCAGAGCAAAGAAATAAAACGTTAAATATTGAATTTCCTCGAGTGTGAATTGAACTCACTATCTGTCGCGAATACAGTCACACGCTCGTGCCCATGAGCCACGACTGGCCTCATTTAACCTCTTTTTAAACATTTTAAAAACATCCTTCACACTTCTACGAAACGAAAATCGAAAACTATATCAAAGAATACTCTAGTCAAAGTAACCTACGTGTAATAGGCTGTAATTCTTCACCTGAGGACATGTTTCAAGTAAACAATCTCCTGAGGCCGTCTCTAATCATTTAATTAATTTAATTAACGCCATCGATATTTATTTAACTAGTGACCGTATTTCCGGTATTTGTTGTGTGTTTTAAAGGTAACAAAAATAAAATGTTGTTTTATATATTATATTTCTACGACACTTTTTTTCATTGTTTCTCTAAACGAAATCAATTTCTCTTGGATTTTACTTTTCTAAAAAGAATTCTGGTATGCAGCTAAGTAAAGTTAATATTTTATAAGTCAGCGTTTTTTAACACGTGTTAAAAGATAAAGAAAATCAGAATGCTCTGCTTTCTTTAAGTCTCTAATATTAAGAATTAATATTATTCTGAGGCCTTCCGTGGCGCAGGGGCACAATAGTGCGATGTAAACATGACAGTGTGTGTTCGATTCCCACTCGAGGAAATTATATATTTAATATTTTTATTTCCTCGCTCTGGTAACGAGGCAAATTGTGGTGGTTTTTTATACATTATATTTAATTACAGCACTTAAAATAACAAATATCTACATATATTATCTGATTAAGCTCCCTTAATCTATTTACGTAGCAATTACGGTGTTGAGCACCTAAAATGTATCCGAATTTACCTTCAAAATTTTGTTGCAATGTGTAAATGCAGGCGTCCACTGCGGAGATAATAGGCTATTTTAAGCTACATACAACATCCCGAGGGGTCATTTATTTTACCGTACCTTAACTTCGCCCTAAGTCTTAAATTAGAATCATATTCATAGCTATCTGGTAGTGTTATAAATTCTATTATAATATATTATTTTCTGAGATTGTCATTAACAATATAAATATAATTTATATCTTTAACTTTTTTTAATTTTATAAATATATGTATTGTATTGATTAAATAAATACTTGTTTTATATATAAATTTTCCAGTTTCACTCTTTTTCTGAATATAAAAGAAAAGTCTTAGGTAGGGAATCTAGTGTTGGACACTCTGTTCCGACTTATCGGAATGGGCAGTGGAAATAGAAGAGCGGAGAAATGAAATCAATTATATACAATTCGATTGAGAGTCGAACTGGCATCAAGGATGGGACTCAAATTACCTTTGAAATTCTACTCAGTGATATTTGAATACACAATCATTATGTCAAGTCAATAGTCAGGACTTGAGGTGTTCGAACTGTGCTTGAATATGTTAAAATAATATTTCTGTAACACAACAGAAATACAAAATAAAAAAAATATAAGAAAAAATCGTGAAAATATCCTATAATTTGTGTTAGCTGTATGATCAATAAAAATACTAACTCTTAATCTCTTCAAATAAAATAATTTAGCTTCGCTCTGTATCCCTTATATAGTAGGGAGATTCGTCTCTCTGGTTCCCTCTGGGGAACCTAGTGTTGGAGTGTCTACTTCTTTCCTCACTTAACAAAGTCTAATGATAACTGTTCGCCTTAGGCAGTAGGCATTTAATAGCGGAGAATAGTTTTAATTTTAATAAGCTAACAAGCCTTTGTGGCGCAGTGGGACAGCATTCGACTGCAAACGCAATGATAGTGGGATTTTTATTTCCCCACACTGGTACACTAAAAGTGAGTTCTAGTATACTCCCTGTGCTTTGAATTCAAGCTGAAAGCGTCCTGACACTAGGTTATTTGTTTATTCTATTATAAGCGACACAAAATATAAAGCTTAAATTTCTTTTATCAGTAACTTTAATGACTTTGATGATTGATATCGAAACATCATTGCAATATAGTTTATTAATGTATATTGCTGAAATTCGTATTTCAATAATAAATAAAAATGAAAAACAAAATAAAATCTAATTATTTAAACCAAACAATAATCCAGAGAACGCGGACGTAGCACGTTCCTCTTACGGTAAATAATTGCGGTAAGCTTTTATATTCTAAGCATCTTCGGTCAGAATTTTTAATTTCTGTAGAAAAATGTTAAAGCATGTAGAACAAAATGCTATAAATGTGAATTTTAAAGTTTTTTGTTAAAATTTGAATAAAATAATGAATAGACACAAGTGATCTTTATTTATTTTTAGTTTTACGCTGTATTTGCTTTTTACTCGAATTGTGACATTTTTTTTTAATTATAATAATAATTTATTGGAAGTTAATAGAGTGATACATAGTTAAAGTTCGATAATGACTACTTAAGTTAAAAACTGTGTTGTAATCATTAACGCCCCTCTCCAGAAATAATACAAAGTAAGTTCCAAAAAACAATAATTGCGTACTAAGTAGTGGAAATAAGAATAATTAATTCACGCTGCGGATTGAACCCACAAACAAATGTCCTGTATACAGTCCGTTGTTATCACATTGCACTAAGATAGCCTTAAGATTTTTATTTAGCTACAATTTTTATTTTCCATCAATATTCTGCGCTTTGCAGTAATTTTAATTGTATAGTACAAATTGTATATTTAATAATAGGCAAGCTAAAAAAACTATTAGTATTTACTTATATTTAAATTTAATATTCCTCCACGTCATTGGGAGTAACACTGATAATTATATAAAAGAAATTTAAATTACAATAAATAATAATATATTTTCTTCTTGCAGTCTACATTAGCCACGTGAATTAACTATTAATTAGTCTTTGATAGGCAGCCATGTTTTTGAATAAAAATTCGAAAATAATCTAATAGTTTTAACTAGATGTGGCGCGATCTTTACAATGTATCTTATACCGCAGCGCCGCCCTTATTTTACCTGTTTTGATATACACTTTTTCATACACGGAGACGGTTCTCCTTACTTTTACTCGTCATAATTTATTCGAATATACCTTCGAGGTAATTTACTATATTGTACCGGGGCAGTGAAGGCGAGTGTAAGTGCATTGTAAAAAGGCCCGTGAAACCTACACCTGTGGTCGCACGTCCCAGGCACTGCTCTGANTATTTACTTAAATTTATATTTCCATTTCTTCGCTCTGGTGTCGAGGCTAAGCGCGGCGTTGAGTTCTGCCACTCAACACGCAATGTCTCCAGAATTGGGCAGAAAGTGGGGAACGGAGTGTTTTAACACTAGGTTCTCTCTGCCTACCCTGCTGTATGCGAGATATAGCGTGAAGCTGATTTTTTTGATTATTAAATTATTATTTTTGGTTGAGGTCATTTGTGGTACATAGAACTACACTTCAAGTGACTTTAAAAGCGGCTGGTTGTGGATTCGATCCCTACTCGAGGAAAGGAAATATTTATTTAAATTTATATTCTAATTTATTTGCTCCTGTCTCAAGGCAAAACACGACGTTGAGTTCTGTCACTCAACACGCAATGCCTCCGAAATTAAGCGAAAAACGGGGAACGGAGTGTCGTAACACTAGGTTCCCTCTGCCTGCCCTGTAGTGCTTACTTATTTAAGTCAATATTTGGGTGAATGAGCTTCGCTCGTATGAAGCAGAGGGAATGTAAAAGACACCAGGAATGTAAAGACAGAGGGAATGTAAAAGACACCAAGAAAGGAATATATGACAATAGGTAGATCACCATACCATCTCCACCTCTAGCAATTCAGTCATTGCCAATAAAACGAAACCCAGGTAAGGAGTAGAATGTGTTTAGGCAAACAACGCTTTAACCAAGTTACAGATAACAGGATGGCATGGTTGTTAGTTCTATTGAAGCAAGCATATCAGGATAACGAACTGGTGATCTAAAGAACATTAAAGTTTTTCAAATGATCTGAAAAACAAGAATCAATGACGACTCTTTGGGGAGCAGTTGATTTAATGTGGAAAGTACAGATGTACTTGATGAGCCCAATGACGACGAAAATAAAAAAACAGTCACTACAATTTGACATGAGGCCAGTCGTGGCGCAGGGGCACAAAGTGTGACTGTAAAACCGACTGGTTGTGGGTTCGATCCCCACTCGAGGAGATGAATATTTACTTATACTTACTTAAATTTTTATTTCCATTTCTTCGATCTGGTGTCGAGCACAAGCGTGGCATTGAGTTCTGCCACTCCACACGCAATGCCTCCAGAATTCGGCAGAAAGTGGGGAACGGAATGTCTTAACAATAGGTTCCCTCCGCCTACCCTGCAGTGTGCGGGATACAGCGTGTAGCTGATTTTTTTACAATTAGACATGATTATAAAAATATAATATAAAAATATTACACAAGTTATATGTCTAAGAAAATATAAAATAATAATATTATCTACTTATTACTAATATACAAAAATATACAAAGTTTAATAATAATATATTCTTTAACCTGCCAGCTCAGAATGGGCATAAGTATTATATCTGCAGGCTAAATAAGCTAGGCTACAAAGTCACAAATATATCGCGATTTCGTCTTCTGTGGCTAATCTATCGAATAGTAGCACTAAGAAAATCGCAATAAGACGCAAAAACTATGAAGCGTTACCCACGGGAATTATGGGCGACATTGTGAAATCATAAAACAAATTGATATACTGCTCGACTGGGGTGGAAGAACGAAATCCGCGCGGGTACATACATACCTGCTTATTGAGCCGCACGGGTACATACCCGTTTATTGAGCAGCTCACATGAGCTGCTCAATAAACTGGGTGAGACACCTGAACAAGAGCCACGAAGGTTGAGAATACCAGAGTAGAAGTGGCAGTGAGTTACATAAACAACTCAAAATAACTTGAGGTCACACTGTGTAGAGAAAGAGCTAAAGACTAAATTACCTTAAACCTGCAAAATCCAGCACTCTAGCAGACCATACACAAATATTCCTTTAAATCACCAAAAGTGACCAAAAGTATCAAATTTTAAAACGCAGCGTAATAAATTTCTTTCTTATCTGTCAACTGACAGCTTCCATTTGATAAATCCACAAAATGTAAACTACACTCAAGATTCATACACAAATATAAACTACTCAGATATAACTAATTATAATCTTAAGAATAATAAAACTGAATTATATTAATAAAAAAAAGAAAATCTTTCTTCAGGTCACTACGATGGTTGTGTTCCAGTAAACCAGAATATAAATAATGCGTCTATTTCTCCCGACAGACTTAAAGAGAAGAAGTCTTTGAAGGAAAATAAAAAGTAGTCGTAAAGAAGCCGTCCACAAAACGTAAACCAAGTCGACCTAAGATATATGAGAAATCCCGTGCGGAACAAAGGCGTAATATTAATCGGTCTTATAAAGGAGCGCTTCCTGAAGTTTCAAAAACTCAAAACATTATGCAGAAAAACACCCCAAAGTGCATCGAGTAGCCGTGAAACGTTAAAACCCAAAAGTTTTTTAAAAACCCTTCGGGTTTTTAACCGAGAAATCCAGTTGTAGATAAAATTTCCTCGAAGTTGTACTATGCAAAGAAAAATAATATCGTATACTAATGATAAAATATCGTATGCTAAAGAAAATGACATAATTAACAAATTAACAGATGACATTGGAAAGTATTAGAAGATGAAAAAAATTAAAAATTGGTTCTTGGATGTCTAAATAATTACTGTAAATTTTACATCGCGTTCGAAATAAAATTACAATATGTATGGAAAAAACATTTAATATAACCAGGACATAACAGAAATTTGTAATACTTTTCTAGTATGTTCTTGCAGTAGAATTTTAACATGTGAATGTAATAAAGAACCATACAGTTATGAAAGTACGTATAAAATGTTGTGTTCGGATGAAACTGTACCAGTGAACGATGAGGGTCAAGCTGAGACATATAATCATTTACATAATGAACATAATAATGTATCTTAGTTGGTCTTGTAGTCTCAAACAATGTTTATTAGATGAATCAATCCAAGAAAGTTTAATAGATGTTGTAAATATATAAATTAATTATAATTGAGGCCAATCGTCGCGCAGGGGCACAGAACGTGAGTGTAAAATCGACTGGTTGTGGGTGCGAACCCCTCTCGAGGAAATAAAATATTTATTTTCATTTATATTTTCGTTTCTTCGCTCTGGTATCGAGGGGACGCGCAGAGCTAAGTTCCGCCACTCAGCACGTAATGTCTCCAGAAGTCGGCAGAAAGTGGGGAACGGAGTGTCTTAACAATAGGTTTCGTCTGCCTACCCTGCTGTGTGAGGGATACAGCGTGAAGCTGATTTAATTTTTTAAATTTAAAATATATAAATTCAAAGTCAACCATATACTCGTATATATTCAAATTAATATCTAACCAGAGTCAAGAATTTTTAGACAAAATTAAAATACTTTATAACATTTGAGACCAGTCGTGGCGCAGGGGCACAAGGTGTGACTGTAAACGTGACTGGTAGTGGGTTCAATCCCCAATCAAGGAATTGAAATATGTAATTAACTTTATATTTCCATTTCTTTACTCTGGTGTTCAAGGCAAAGCGCGGCGTTGAGTTCCGCCACCCAACATATTTCCCTTCGCCTACCCTGCTGTTTGCGGGATACACCGTAAAGCTGATTTAATTTATCTTATAAATTAGGTCCACATCAAATCAAAGCACAAGAGAACTCTATGGTAGAGAAAAATCCCCTGCGAATCTTATACCACCTCGACTTAGCTAAATTAAATATAAACAGAAAACGTTTTAAAAAGTTTGGTATATGAAATGGTCAATTTACTCGAACATTTCAAAGGTTTAAGAAAGTATAGAAAATACCGAAAAAAAGGATATTACTCCCCGTAAGCGTAAGTAAGAAAAGTATCCTAAATAACATTTGGTATTGTTTCTATTATGAACTTACTCCTACCTACTAGTAATTTCTGTACAAAAAGTAATGATATCCCAACAAAATCATAAAAGTGAAATGAGAGCCAAGTTCAATATTATGATACATGCCTTGGTTATTGACTTCAGCGATAAAAGAAGTGAGATGTAAATAAGTTAAATGCTCAGTCCTGAAATTTATTATGTAGGAAAAAGTATTTGTAATGGCCAAATTAAGTAAATAATATTTTAATTTTGATTACATTATGAACTACTACTTAAAATTTCTGTACAAAAAGTAATGATATCCCATCAAAAACTTAAATGTAAAATGATAGCCAAGTTCAGTAATATGATATATGCCGTGGTTGTTGACTTCAGCGATAAAAGAAGTGAGATGTAAATGTGCCAAGTTCAATGATCAGTCCTGAAATTTATTTTTAACAATATAAAATATTTTATAACACCTTAAATGTCCTATCTTTTTACAACTTATGAGATTATATTTATGTGTATGACTGACTTGGCTAGTTTTCATATTTTAAAATATTTTATCTTATATGTTTATATTGTATAAGTCTATAGAGATCCAAAAGAAAGACACGAGGTCATATTTCAATAATGAAACTTTAATACCCAGCAGTTCATTTGCCACTGGGACATTGATGTCTGAGGCTGTCTTTTATTTGAACTTTTTTATCATCTCACACATTTTCCATACTTTACAGGATACACAAATGAAAATTTCATCTAAGTATTAGGCTAAATTATGCTTACACGAGTTTTTTACATGTCTTAATATCATGTATTACTTATCATATCTGTTTACTTTGGTATAGCGGTCTAGGTGTTGGCACTCAAAGTTATGGCTTTGAAATGTGCTATTTAATCGGAAAAATAAATTTAAACTGTTTTAGGGTCTGTCCCTCAAAACGTAGAGCAGGAACTTACAGGATCACTTTGTTGTCCGTCTATTTGTCAAGAGCAATTATCTCGAGATCGCGTGGATATATCAATCTGAAATTAATTTCAAATTTAGAAGTCTACGGTCCCTTAGACCATAGGAAAAATCAACCTTCTAAATCAACGCAATCAGTAAATCCACTTATGCTATATAACATCGCCGCGTAATCAAAACCGCACAAATAAAAAGTATGTTCCGCTCTAAGACGACACATACATACATACATACATCTGACTTGGTAACAAGGATATGAGTTCACGACCTAAAGCAATCAATCTCTATTTAATTAAAGTCACTAAACTAAAACTAAAAAGTCACTAAACTAAACACAAAGGCCAATTAGTTAGTACCGACATGATCAATTATCATCTAGCCATACAATCCTATAGATTTGATTCGATAGTGTATCTTGGTACAACTTAAATTGGTGGCGTAGGCTCTAACTCAACTGCATAATATCCCTAACCGCAGCTATTATTACGACTAAGGTAATTAGTGGTGGCAGTTCCTGTGTTCGATTGTGATCATTTATAGTCTATATGTGAGATATGGGCTTGTTAGCTGTTACTGTAATTTAATTTGAATATTGTTGTGCAAATTACATGTCACATACGTACGTATATAAAATAAACTTTGAATTTACAGCATTTAACACATATTTCTTATTATCTATACTTCTATACTAATATTATAAAGAGGAAAGATTTGTATTTTTGTATGTATGTGTGTATTGATTTTACACAAAAACTACTGTACCGATTTCAAAAATTCTTTCACTATAAGAAAGCTGCACCTTTAGTGACCAACATAGGCTACATTACATTTTCAAAAAAATAGAGATCCCTAATAGATCCCTACTTTCTTATATTTTATAAGTTGACAAAAGTACCGACAATAATCAAACCATGTTATTTATGCCTCTGCATTAATCCTTATCACATTAAATGATAAATTATTAAAGATAATTTCAATACCTGTAACATACTTTTTAAATTAATGAAACCGGACATTCCATTCAAAAGATATAACGAATTTAAAAATATCAATTTAAAGAAAATCATGTAATAATAAAAAATGCGGAATGTGGCTTCGCGCACCGTTGCGAGTAACTAAATCTGCGGGGATGGGGGGAGGTGCATCGATATCACTAAAATTATGAAGACAATCGATTAGATTTTTGTCTCTTTAATTGAATTGAATAGGCCCCGAAACTACGGGACCGATTTGGAAAATTATTTTATAATTAGACGAATAACGTGTAAAAAAAATACCAAAAAAAACCTTATATCGCGTACGCTGTGGAAATTATTGACAATAGAGCAAAGTGATGTACTACAATTTTATAGAAGACATCAATATCTACAAAAAAGCTTATGACACCATGTGTAACTGTTAGAGTTATGCCACAATAACTAATTTTCAAAAATACTATCTTATTTATATAAATATATTATATGTTATTATAATATAATATACAAGGATATTATTTTAATAAAAAAAAATTAAATCAGCTTCACGCTGTAGGGTAGGAACCTAGCGTTAAGACACTCCGTTCCCCACTTTCTGCCGAATTCTCGAGGCATTGCGTGTTGAGTGGCAGAACTCAACGCCGCGCTTAACCTCGACACCAGAGCGATGAAATGGAAATATAAATTTAAGTAAATATTTCATCTCCTTGAGAGGGGATCGAACCCACAACCAATCGGTTTTACAGTCATACTTTGTGCCTCTGCGCCACGACTGGCCTCTATCTTACAATAAAAGGTAAATAAAAACAATTAAACCAAGTTTACCGCTCCTGCACCGCGCTCGCGTCTTCGCTCCTCAAATCGGTTAAGCCGCTTCTAAGATAAGAGTCGACAAACAGAAAAACCAACAAACAAATCAAATTTTTAAATATCATTGTTTCTGGTTCTATTACTTTATTAAACATCATCAATAATAATTTTTCTAATGAAAATCGAAATGCCTATGGTTTTAATAATTTTCACTTTAGAAATGTTAATACATTATTTATTAAAACAAAAACTTAATTCCCTGTACTTAAGCAAACAAATAATTCACAAATTTAAGCGGGCGAAGCCGCGAGCTGGTCGCTATTAATATATAAAAAAATTGCAGCTTCACGTTATATCATACACATACTAGGATATGTATACTGTATTATATACATTAGGGTAGGCAAAAGGTACCTGGGAACCTAATGGCTGAATGGGGATGAAGTGTCCTAACACTCCGTCCTCTTTAATACACTTCCGTTCTCCTATTTCCGCCGAATTGAGAGCGAGTAAAAAAAATATTCAATATTTAATTTCCTCGAGTAGGAATCGAGCCCACAAACTGTCGCGCTTACAGTCGTATGACTTGTGGACCTGCGCTATGACTGACCTCTATATGAAATAATAAATTAAATATATATTTTTAGAGGGCAGTCGTGGCGCAAGGGCACAAAGTGTGACTGCAAAATTGACTGATTGTGGGTTCGACCCCCACTCAAGGAGATGAAATATTTATTTCAATTTATAATTTCATATCTTCGTAATTTACGCTAATACGTAATGCCTCTTCAGCGGAAAGTGGGGAACGAGTGTCTTAATACATGGTTCCCTCTACCTACCCTGCTGTGTCCGGGTACAGCGTGAAGCTAATTTACTTTATTTATATTTTTAATGGTAGCAATATATATTTTCTTAACATAGTTCTTAAGTAATTCCACTATACTAATCAACTATGAGCCTATGTTGCTTGAGAATAAAAAATATATATTTTTAAAAAATATATATTATTTTTTTATTTAATAATCTAAGTAAATCTAATTAATATTAATTTGTTTCATTTAGCTATGATTTTAAAAACGAATACAGAAACTTAGTATGGCTACATAATGTTTACAAAAAAACTTAAAATTTGTAAACGTTAAGAACAAAATACACTGTTAACTTATTTTGTGTAGTTTCTGTATTATTACAATTTTATTATTTTTATACAAACACTCACACACAAAATAATTTAGTGTTAATTTAGTAGTACTAGCTACTTTGTCAGTTGTAATTATACTGTGTAATTTACTAAGTGTCACACGCGTTTGTAGTTAGCTGTTTCCGTTTCTTCCTATTGGTTCCTTAAGATTCTATTTATAAAACGAAAAAGTTTAACTAATTATTATGATATCTTTAAATTTACTTTTGTTAAATAAAAATATTTATAAGCAATTAGGTACCTACAAACGTTCCTTTTTCTTTATTATTGTTTACGTGGTTATATTAAATAACTAGCGGACCCGGACGCGGCTTCGTCCGCTTAAACTATACGAATGCTTAATAGATATATTTATGAAATTGTTTTTAAATATATGTAACTAATTTAAATGAAAAAAATTATAAGTAAACGTAACCAAGGTAAAATATTGATAAAAAAAACTAAACGAAACCAGCTACATTATTATTATTATAAAAGTAAAATAAATATTTAAAAGAATTAAAATTAAATGTGTTGTGCTATGTTTTTGCAAGTGCATGTGGATATTTACCTAATACTCATATACAATAAAAAAAATATACATTTTTTGTCTCTGTCTGTCTTTCTATTTCCCCGAGCTAATGTCCAGAACAACTGAACTGATTTATTGGACTTTCAGTGATCAATTTTACTGAATACCCGGGAAAAATCTTTTACACGTTTTCCTTGCGCGCGTACATAGATACTATATGAAATGACTAAAGTCCTTTCTACATTAAATATGATAAGTTCTGCGAGCAATATCAAATAAAATCCCAAAAAATTAAAACTACAATTTATTAAGTGTATAACAACGGTATAGATAACCATCCAACCGAGATGAAATAACCAACAATTCTTTCCTTAATACTTAAATAATATTATGCCGATGCCGCGCAATGCTGCAACTGACACCACACCAAGAAATTAATGAAAATCTAACTAATCTACTACTCGAATAAGCGAGGAACTAAAGAAAAGTATAAATTAATTATAAATAGTAAATAATTACATAAAAATTAACAGTAGTTCGAAAATATATGAAAATTTACAAAACCGTCAAAGTCATCTGCCCGTTCGCGTCGGTCATACTATGCCGCTCGTAGGTATGTCATTTCGAATCAGTGACATCTCCTTAATTATTTATTAGAATATTATACAGTAAATTATAATTTCAATCTAGACAAAATGCTAAAAGTGACTATTATATTCATTTTCATAAAGATCAATATTAAATTATAGAAAATACATACAACAAAAACCCGATAAATATAAAGTAAATTAATTAAAATGGTTACTTTTGCTCAACCTTCAGAGATAAACATATACCATCGCGGACTTTTTTAAACATTATTTAAAGGAAAATATTTTTGTAAAACATTGTTTTTATGTATCTCATAAGGTGAAGTCGGCGCACGCCATGTATGCGTTAAGCAAGTTCATTTTGGGTGACGTTTTCTTAAACCAACAAACAAACTTTGCAAATCGTTGCTTAGCAACAGTCAGTTGTTATTAACATGGCACAATAAATTGCCTGTCAAATTAAAAAGTATTTTAATATATTAGTATATATCGAAAATATTACAAATATGAGAAAAAAAAGTAACCTATGTGCACCCGAAGACCCTCAAGTATCTCTATATGAGTATTTTATCACAATTCAATTAGCGGTCTGGCCCTGATTGCGTAAAAGATAGACAGACAGACAGACAGAGTTACTTTCGAATTTATAATATAGGTATGGATATAGAGATATTGAGTTACATTAAAAGAAACTGTTAATAAAATATTAAAAATAATATTCCTGCCTTGCTTAATAATATTTCTGTAATCCAGCAGGGACACATGCAAGGGCCATAAAAGGAGTGGAACGTTATTTCCGCGAGTCAACTCACAACGTCAACATTTCCGCACCCGGCGTCGGCTGAGCCTGAAACTGCAAACATCGCTTTTTCCGTCACATGCTCTGTTCGGATCTACCCGTATTTCTGGGAACTAGCCAATTTTAATTTCCGTTGAAAACTGTTGCTAAATTTGCCTGTTCTTGAGATTTTACTTTCTTATGTTCAAATAATAGAGAAATCGTTGTAAAGCTTTAAATTTTTTCCCACAATTCTTCAGATATTGCGTATTAAGTGACGTTACTCAATAGCGCGTTCTTGTGGTCAAAACGGGGAAATTAAAATAATTGATTCAAACTCACAATTTCTGTGATTATAGTCAGTCACTGTACCGCTGCACAACGACGGCCTCAAGTAATGAAACTATTGTCATATATTTATTATCTATACATATAAATAAAATTGAAGTATCGGTCTGCCTTTCTGTTGATCTGGGCTAATATCTCTGAATTGATGAATTGATTTTTTACAAGACTATCACTGGATGATAGAGGAAGTAATGGAGCGACATATAGGCTAGGATTTTCATATCGAAATTTCCGCGAGATCGTGATTTGTGCGGGAAAACCGCGTTTATTGCACGCGGGTACTGCCCAAACATATATGTAAAATAAACCAAACAAAACAAACGAATAAAGAAACAAAATAACAAACGGGTTTAATGGATAGTTATAGTTGAAGGCAGAGGGAATCTAGTATTAAGACACTCCTTTCTCCATTTTTCTACTCGAATTCGGGGCACTACAGTCTAGACTAGAATTAGACGTCGCACTTTGTTTTTTTACTAGAATAAGTAAATGATAGGAAAGATAAAAATAATTTATTCCCCGGATCAATTCATTCTGGTGTGTGACGATAGCCTCGAGCCTAAGTATTATAGTTATCAGGTTTTGTTTTCATATTATCTTAAAATAACATTAATTAGATGCAAAAAATATTAATTAGACTCTAATTGATTCCACGCCATAATTATGAGTTTAACTTTAATGTCAGTTTATTCACAGCTATTCTGAGAGCATCCTTTTACTTGTTTTACTTTAATCGAATAGTAGTACTTATAAAACCAACTATCTACAAAAACTCGTAACGTCTTTACAATTCTATTCATGTGCGTTTTGCACATACAAAATAATAAGCTAACACAGTCATTGCTATTATACTGTAAGCTAGTCTTATACGAGTAGTAAATATCTACGAAACTAAAAATTTTACTTACCAAAAATGTACTCAAGAGAGAACTATGAAAAGAATTTATGACATGAAACCAGACAAGATGTGATATATTCACTGACGTTAAACATAAACTGCTAAGACAGACAGGATTATGTAGTGAATTTAGGATACATCATGAACTCCACCGCTGGCACTCTGTATTATGGATCCATTTAGATTTCCATCTTGGTAAAGGAATCCACTCGTATTCCTGAGAAATATGATATGCTTCAGTCTTATATACGAGTTACTTATATTATGTTATTCCTTAAGGCATAAATAAAATGTTTGCGCAATTTCTCTATTGTAGTTTGAATAATTTTACCTGGAAAATATTTTGTAGTTTAAATAATCTACATCATGAAATGCTTTGAGCTTGTAAAGTAAATTTGGTGAGCGATCTTACTTATTGCTCAGTTTAGATAAACTTGACCGAAACTCATTTTGAGAGCCATTATTTTCACTTTATGAAGGCATCACATGCCGGCGTGCGATACCCGACCCCGACATACCGGCCTAAAACAAATAGCATCTACGTGATCCCTCTGCCCAATATTTGTTAGACAACTTCTTAATATATATCTTGGTAGAATTCAGTTTTCAACTATTACTAAAGTATTAAAGAACGTGCTTTGTCTATTTTAGACATGTAATGAGTTCCATTTCGTAGAAGATAATGGTGAATAGCAATATTGACTTTTAACTGTGCCGGAAAAAAAGTTTCCTTGTTCACATTTTTTTTATTAAATATTAAATAAATAAAAAATATAAAATACAAGACAAGGTAACCCACACGCACGTACGTCAAAACTTTGCAATAGCGAGATTTGGTTAGATACTTAAATGAAACAATATTTTCAAATGTATAATGATTAATGTTGCAATCGGAGGGATTTACACATTCATAGTGTTGCAGGTTCTCCTTCTGACGATGATGACGATCAATACAAAAATACCTCATAATTCACACGTGGCATAAACTCAAACACAAATAAATATGTTGGATTACTGCATTCTGAAAGAGTAGCAGTAGAACGACCTATGTCTTATATACTAATACGTAACAACACAAAACAACGTATCAACTATAGATATTTTTAGCATCACGCTGTATCCCGCACACAACAGCGTTGGCAGAGGGAACTTAGTGTTAAGACACTCCGTTCCCATTTCCCGCCGAATTCTGTAGACATTGCCTGTTAAGTGGCGGAATTCAATGCCGCGCTTTGCCTCAACCATAGTGCGAAGAAATGAAAATATGAAATATTTCATTTTCTCGGTTGGGAAGCGAACCCACTTGTTGCCTTTACAGTGACATTTGTCTGCGCCACGGCCTCATTATCTATAAACACATTATTTATTTACAAAATCATCTATTTATCTTGTTTACCTTAACATCGATAGTACGAGATCGGGCTAAGTAGATTAGCCGGTTTGGAATCCGTTTCACTCTGGCCCCGGCCCCGGGGCGCGTCTCACTCTTAATTACCAGCGGCATGATGTTTCTGACGGTTCATGTTACACTACAGTTTATAAAGCTTGTGTATGCTTTTTTAGACTTTGTAACTAGATTTTAGTGAACTGGTGGTAAATTATTTGACGTTCAAAAAATGAGCATGTAACTTCTTATTTTGAATAAAATTATTTGACTTTGACTTGACTTTGACTTTGACTCCACCGCTGGCACTCTGTATTACGGAACCATCCATTTAGATTTCCATCTCAGTAAAGGAATCCACTCGTATTCTTGAGAAATATGATATGCTTCATTCTTGTATACGAGTTACTTATATTTTGTCATTCTTTAAGGCATAAATAAAATGTTTGCGCAATTTCCCTATTGTAGTTTGAAAAATTTTACCTGGAAAATATTTTGTAGTTTAAATAATTTACATCACGAAATACTTCGAGCTTCTAAAGTAAATTTTGTGAGCGATCTTACTTATTGCTCAGTTTAGATAAACTTGACCAAAACTCATTTTGAAGGCCATTATTTTCACTTTATGAAGGCATCACATGCCGGCGTGCGATACCCGACCCCGACATACCGGCCTAAAACAAATAGCATGTACGTGATCCCTCCGCCCAATATTTGTTAGACAACTTCTTAATATATATCTTGGTAGAATTCATTTTTCAACTATTACTAAAGTATTAAAGAACGTGCTTTGTCTATTTTAGACATGTAATGAGTTCCATTTCGTAGAATATAATGATGAATAGGAATATTGACTTTTAACTGTGAAAAAAGTTTCCTTTTTGACATTTATTTTTTTAATAAAATATTAAATAAATAAAAAATATAAAATATAAGACAAGGTAACCCACGCACACGTACGTCAAAGCTTTGCAGTAGCAAGATCTGGTTAGATACTTAAATAAAACAATATTTTCAAATGTATAATGTTGCAATCGGAGGGATGTACACGCTCATAGTATTCAGTCTCATAGCAGGTTCTCCTTCTGACGATGATGACGATCAATACAAAAATACCTCAAAATTCACACGTGGCCATAAACTTAAACACAAAGAAATATGTTGGACTGCTGCATTCTGAAAGAGTAGCAGTAGAACGACCTATATCTTATATACTAATACGTAACAACACAAAAACAACATATCAACTATAGATATACTATTTTTAGTAATATATCATGCTATCCCGCACACAACAGCGTTGGCAGAGGGAACTTAGTGTTAAGACACTCTGTTCCCATTTCCCGCAGAATTCTGGAGACATTGCCTGTTAAGTGGCGGAATTCAATGCCGCGCTTTGCCTCAACCATAGTGCGAAGAAATGAAAATATTAAATATTTCATTTTCTCGGTTGGGAAGCGAACCCACAATTTGTTGCGTTTACAGTCACATTTGTCTGCGCCACGGCCTCATTATCTATAAACACATTATTTATTTACAAAATCATCTATTTACCTTGTTTACCTTAACATCGATAGTACGAGATCAGGCTAAGTAGATTAGCCCGTTTGGAATCCGTTCCACTCTGGCCCCGGCCCCGGGGCGCGTCTCACTCTTAATTACCAGCGGCATGATGTTTCTGACGTTTCATGTTACACTACCGTTTATATAAGGTTGTGTATGCTTTTTTAGGCTTTGTAACTAGATTTACAATATTTAATTATTGTAGAGTTGTAGAGGCCAGTAGTGGCGCAGTGGCAGTAAATGCGACAGGTTGTGAGTTCGATGTCCACTCGAGGAAATATTCAACCTTTTTTTATTTCTTCGCTCTGGTGTCGAGGCATAAGCGCGGTGTTGAGTTCCGCCACTCAACATATTCAAGAATTCCGCGAAAAGTGAGGAGTGGAGTGTCTTAACACTAGGCTGCATCTACATCTACATGTAGCATGGTAGTGCTACATGTGCGATAAAGTGTAAAGATGAAACAAAAATATTGTATCTACTGTAACTGGAATTCCAAAACTTGGAATCTTAAAAATATATTAAAAACTTTAATTGGAATATTAAATACTTTAAAAAATGTTTTACATAGAATTACTTGTTTATTTTAAGTTATATACACAAAATATTGTTTCTACATCGAATTAAAACTTTTTATTTGAACTTTGACCTGCCGACTTCACCTTTCTATGACTCATTCATATTATTAAATTTTCAGTATAACAATCGAACACTGACTAACACTAAATGAAAACATATAGGTCATTTGAAACTTCTTAAATATTACGCAGAACCGAAAGCCTTCGATCAATTAACTATACACTATATACATAATTGATCGAAGCTATAAACATATAATATATTTCGAAGTTATAATTGTCATATTTTTTATCTCTTCTGTGCAATTAAAATAGTGTTAAAAATTATATTGCCGTGTTGAATTCCGCTTCTCAAGACGCAACGCCTCCAGATTTCTTCTTTCTTTCTTTCCCTGTGGGACTGAAAGTGCTATAATAGGAACGAGGTATCTTAACACTATTTTTATGTTCAAAAGTCCCCTTTATCTATTCTGCTTTGTGCGTGATACAGAGTGAAGCTAAAGAAAGTTATATAATATAACTTAATATAACCACTATATATAAAATTCTTAAAACATAACAATAGGGCCTTGATAAGTACATCCTTTGTATTTTTGTGAAAAGGTACGGACGTAAGGGAAACATTTTCCTCGTAGTTTTCATTCTCATCACTAAAGAATCTACACAAAAATCTCGTATTCGTTTTAGTTCTTTCTCCTATCAATGCCACCTTTGTCTTGTTGCTTGAAAGTAAAAAATATAAAGTTTTTTTTTTTTTATTTAATTATATTCTTTTTTGCTTTTATATATATAAATAAAAATATTTTAAATAATAATATACTATCGTTTTATATAGCTACGACGCTGTATACCGTATATAGCAGGGCAGATAGTGGGAACATAATGTTGACACTTCCGTTTTCTAGCAGCGTTAGATTTTCGAGACGCTGCGCGTTGAGTGGCTCAAGGACGCGCTTTGTCTTTGCAGTGAGTGTTAAAAAATTAACGTCGGTCTATTTATTTGTTAACGACTTTTTATTGACATACGAAAGAAATTTGACAAATTTCAAAAAACGAGCAGAGGCTGAAACATCCTAGTTGAATATAAGCCTAAATATAATACTACGTGTCTTTAAAGTAGGCAGAACGCGTCTCTAGACTACGCTGCGGAATGAAGAAAGCTGTATAAATATACAATTCCTTTAAAATTTTAAATGATAAAACTACGATATTTCCATTTAATATAAAGTTATTGGAGTTTAGTGAAGCTGTAATTTTCACAAGCGAAACGCATTCAATATTGTCTGAAATGCGTTCAACTGAATTTATTTGTATTAAATTTTGCACTCAAATAGATTGTGACCAAGATTGACAGTTTTCGTTTAAAATGTATATTTAAACCTGCAAATATTTTTGATTTTATTTTTTAGCTTCACGATGTATTGCGCACGTAAGAGGGTAGGAAAGGAAGCCTAGTGTTAAGATACTTCGTTCCATTAAAACACTTTTGTTTCTCAGTTTCTGACTCGAGGAAAGATTTTATTTCCTTGAAAGGGTATTAAAACCCACTATCTGTCGCGTTTAAAGTCTTATGCTTGTGCCCCTGCAACATTTATGCATTTTTAAAATACTATAAAAATACAAACTACAAAAACATATCATTTTTTTTACATTTTCATGCCCTTAAATTTGTAAATCCTTATCGAATATTACAGGAGTAACGCTTTGGGTAGAAATTATATAGTTTTGTTTTATTTTTTTAATTTAATAGTAATTTTAAGATTTAAAATAAATCAGTTTCACGCTGTATCCCGCACACAGCAGTGTAGGCAGAGGGAACCTAGTGTTAAGACACTCCGTTCCCCACTTTCTGCCGAGTTCTGGAGGCATTGCGTGTTGAGAGGCAGAACTCAACGCCGCGCTTTGCCTCGGCGCCAGAGCGAAGAAATGGAAATATAAATTTAAGAAAATATTTCATCTCCTTGTGTGGGTATCGAACCCACAACCAGTCGGTTTTATAGTCACACTATGTGCCGCTGCGCCACGACTGGCCTCATACGATAAGTTTTATTAGCAATATTATTCATTAGACGCTGTTCAATATACGGATAAAACATGTCACGATATTACCTGTAAAAAATATGATGTAATTAATGTAAATTTTTAATTTGAACAAATTTATTTAAAAATAAATTTAAAATAAATTTGTTCTATACCATTAAAAATATACCTACTATTTTTGTAAG
>JAAIXJ010000438.1:750403-772806 GCA_013403705.1 Heliconius hermathena | reverse complement strand
CTGCAGAGTGCGGGATACAGCGTGAAGCTGATAAAAAAAGAAAATATTTCAAAATTCGTAAGTTATGTAGTATTCTATGGTAATAAATATGTATGTAAAATAAAATCTGTTTACGGATTGATCTGTTCACACATAAGTTTTATTTTCAGATGATCTGTTTACACATAAGTTTTATATTTCATTAATTTTTATATTTCTTATAATATATTTAGGCCAGTCGTGGTGCAGGGGCACAAAGTGTGACTGTAAAAACGACTGGTTGTGGTTCGATTCCCACTCGAGGAAATGAAATATTTATTTAAATGTATATTTACGTTTCTTCGCTCTGGTGTTAAGGCAAAACGTGGCTTTGAGTTACACCACTCTACACTTAATACCTCAAGAATTCGGCGGAAAGTAAGGAAACGGAGTGTCTTTACACTAGGTTTCCTCTGCCTACCTTGCTGTGTGCGGAATACAGCGTGAAGCTGATTAAAAAAATATATATAGTGGCTAAATAATGCTTGACATTTAATGCAAACAAGGTGTTATTTGTTCAGTCAAACAAATTCAAGGCTTGCATTTGATACTCGTAAACTGTGATTATGGTTATGCGTAGAAATTTTAGGTAATGCTTAGACACATTTCTATTAGAGAGAATCTAAAGACACTTCTTTCTTCTATTTATGCACGAATTTGAGATAACTACTTGTTAAGTGGCAGAATCAAACAATACACAAATTTAAATATTGTATAAACATATTTCCTTGGTTGGACAGGTCGGCAACGCGTTATATTTTAGCACTCTTTACCATTACTATTTTACCAAAAATATAATATATTTTTGGTAAAATAGTATATTTGGTAAATATCATATGTTTTGGTAATATAGTAATGGTAAAGAGTGCCTAAGATACGGCATGAAGATGCCATATCTTAACAGTAGCAGTTGTTATTACTGACATTAATTGTAGTTTAATTGACTACGTACTGTCAATAGTAAAAATTAGTAAAGACACATGGGCATATTAGCGGCTGTAAATCAATCAACTATACTATTTTTTTCTCAGCTTCACGCTGTATCCCCTCACACAGCAGGGTAGACAGAGGAAACCTAGTGTTTGGACACTCCGTTCCCCACTTTCCGTCGAGCTCTGGAGGCATTGCGTGTAGAGTGGTGGAACTCAACGCCGCGCTTTACCTTCACTCCAGAGCAAAGAAATGGAAATAAAAATGTAAATAAATATTTCATCTCCTCGGGTGGGGATCGAACCCACAACCAGATGATCTTACAGTCACACTTTGTGCCCATGCGCCCACATATAACTATCTGTGAATTACCGATCGGCATATTTTCCTAGAACTCAAATATTATATTGAGTATTTCCCCAGCACAATTCCGGATTGAAATTCTTATCTCATACTAGCAAAGCATAAAACATATTCGTCATACGGTATAAGAATAATTAAAAAGTAATAAAATTTCTTGCTAAGGTACTTTATTGTTTTGTTAAGAATAGACTTATTGAAGATATTCATTATTGTATTAAAAATTGGGAATATTTATATTATTTTGAGCATGGAAAAATGTTTTGGTTCAAAGTAAAACTTGCCGCAACTTTTTTTGTTTTACTTATTATTAAAAAATAATTTTGACGGAGTATCTTAACACTAGGTTCACAGGTTCCCTCTTCCTACCCTGCTGTGTGCGGGATACAACGTGAATCTATAAATAAATATACGAGTATTCTAAACCAAATGTAATAAATTTAAGTTTTAATAAATTTATGGATATTTTTATAAGGAAAAGATATATTTTAAACTAGCGGCCCGCCCACGGCTTCGCCCGCTTAAAATACATGATTATTGATTTAATAAGCAGAATTGATTGACAACTATAATGACTTCTAATATGATTTTTTTACGACATTATCGTCAAAAATTTTTTGATTGTTTTAAATAAAAAAATACGACCATTGTTGATATTTGATATTTATAAAATATACATAAAGCTAATTATTTATTACACGTATATATTTTTGTAACTTTATGTTCTTTTTACCTATATAATATACTCTGTTAAATGTGCTGATGTCAGTGAATAATTTAATTTACTCATTCAGAAACAGCCTTAAATGTTAAATTATTGATTTGAAGGATTCATAATATTCTTTGTAAAATAACTGTAATAATTGCATATTAACTCCTGTACAGTTTTTAAATTAGTTACATATATTATATGAACGAACCAACCAAAAAATCTTTGTATTTACTTGATATTTCTTTCAAGATCGTTCTTTATCTCTGTGTTGAATTAATTACGACTTCTTTCAAATGACGATAACTTTTTTTTTAATGAACCGATTTTGATGAACTAAACTTTAGTAGTTAAGTTGAGTTAAAACAAAGCAATTGGTGAAATTTTCAAGTAAATCGGTTCAGTACTTTCAGAGAAAAATGCGGACAAAAATATGTCGACAGACAGACAGACAGACAAGAAATTCAAAAAAAATCTTTTTGCTTTCTATTATTCTTTTTAAGTGTCCCTCTATCCATTTCAGTCAAAATTACTAAATGTACAGACAAAATATTTTTACTGTCTTATTATATATAGAGATAAGAAAAAGATAACTACGTCAAATTATTGATTTTTTTATACAAAGACAATTTAATATTTTATTAATATTACGAATATACCTGTGACTTCATGTACATTATTATCGGTAATTTTCCTGGTACCAAGTCAACTGTAATTAAAATAAAAAATGTCTATCTAACCGAAGCTAGCAGTATCTAGATATGTATAGTCAGTTTTTTTGCGAAAGCAAGCGAAATTCGACCTAAAGAGGTATAAAATATACACACTATATTAAAATTATTACAAGCTAGGAGTTAAATTCAATAAAACTACTTTAAAAAATGTTGATATTTTACGCGTGTAGAATTGAAAGATTCTTTGATAGAAATTGATATAAGGCCAGATACAATAAGCACCTCTTACAATAGCAAGAAAATCATAAATGAAAAAAATATCTTTTACGCACGATCGCTCATGTAAAACAACTCAAGCATAATAAATTAATATTATCATTTTAAATCTGAACCACAATCCCAAATCTTAACACTATGAGTAGCTACTGAAATATACTCACTTTCCTTATCGACGACATTAAACGTCACAATACCATACACTGATGTAATATGGCAAAAACTTAATAACACTACAAATAATTATAAAAAATATCACAGGAACTTTATTAAAAAGTAAACAGTCACTCAAAAATATCACTTTATCATAGATTATTATTAATATATTGGTTTTATAGTAATAATTAGTTAACGAAGATGTCAAACCGACGTGCGCACGCGGTCGCCTTCGTTTGTCTCACGAGACGGAATACCGTCTAGCTATGAAACTTTTAGTAGTCCTTTTAATGATTTCTTATGTGGGCACAGCCGAAACATGATGGACAACCTGTTTCATTATCGTTCATAAGAAATGAAAGAACGACGCTGTTACCAGAAATTTTGATCTCCGTACAATAAATGTTGTACTTTTATTGGTGTTTCAAGAAAATTTGATATGAACTAATAATATTTTGAAAATAAATCATTTTGAATAGATGTACGGGTTTCATTATTTATAAACAAGAAAAATATTATTGTGTTTAGTAGATTCTAGATTTTTTATAATAAAATATTGAATGGAGCTGGTGATGTGAATAATCTACAATTATAACATAATATTTTAAGTAAATCTGTAAACGTATTATTAAAATGTAGTTTAATGCAGTTTGTTAAGAATCAATTAATACAACATATTTTTTATTAGATAAAATATTGAGATATGTACTTAGTACATATATCCTGTTTATTTGAACTTAAAACTCCGTCACAAGGGGAATAATTGCATCCGGGATATACTGTGAAGAACTTCCATTTGTGTTTTTTTCTTTAGGTCATTTCATAGGATGACATCATATGTCTTCTAATGATGGGTTTAAATTCCCTTACAGAATCTAATTTTTAAAACAGAATAGAGTATTTGAATTTAACTTGATCTACATCTCACACGCACTTTATAATGTAATTTTATGAATGCAAATGTGTGTTATGAATATTTACGTTTTTAATGATAAAATGAGTGAGGCGGTCGTGGCGCAACAATGCAAGGTTCGATTATAAGCACAGCGGTTTTCTGTTCGATTCTCAGCCGGAGGCATGATCTATTTTCATTTCCTCGCTCTAGTAACAAGATTATGGGTGGCGTTGAGCTCTGCCATGTTCGGAAAGTGGGCAACGCAGTGTCTTAACACTTCCTCATGCCATATGAGAGATACAGCGTTAAGCTACAAAATAAAATAATTATTTAATAATAAAATATTCCTTAGATTATATTTTACATCGGATCTGATTCGCTTAAACCGTGGTTGTTGTTGAAAGATGTTATGAGAATAGGTTCTTTATCGCATTACTGTGAATGGCTAGGCAGAGAGAATTTTACGTTAAGGCCGTTCTCCATTTTTTGTTCCATTTGGAGACGTGGTGGAACCTCATGCTTAGTTAGTAACTACCATAACGGGAATATAATAATAATTAAAATTACCCTAAGAATTTAAAGAAAGTTAATTAGTTTATAAACTACAGCTTCGCTCTCGTCTGCTGTTGGTTGTGTTAATAATGAATTATTCCATTATATCATCAAGAACAATATGATCATATCAGAGTGAACGATGAGGCCAGTCGTGGCGCACCAGCGTGGAACTGTAGACGCGACAGGTTGTTGGTAATGCCTCCAGAATTCCTGCCTGCTTCTAGCGACCCGACTGCCTGGCAAATCGGTCGTGTCATTGCCTTTTCGCTTGGTCTCAGTCACACAAATAACATTCAAATCTCTATCATCCATCACATCTAATAATTCATTCATCTTTTCTTCCATCCCTCCTCTTACATTCCACGTAGCTATTTGTAGCTCCGTCCTCCACCTCCCGCCGTTCCGGACATGGCGTGTTGGGTGGCGGTCCCCAACGCCGCATTCGTCGCCACTTGACACACCAGCGGGGACGCACTGGTGCGCGTCGCCTTGGGGGGACGCCCTATCAGTGCGCTCTCTCGAGGTGCATGTGGCGGATGGAACGTTGCAGCCCTCGTAAGGACTAGGCAGGGGTCGCTGCGAGCAAGCCTTCCATCTTGGACCCCCATGACCTATATAGATATATATATTATATACAAAAGATGTAATTATGTACATCAAACCTTGTTTGATGTACATAATTACATCTTGTTGTGCCGTACAGTAGGTCGGTAGATATTTCAGTTCACATGGAATTCTGCTGAATATCGCACAGAGCAGAGTAGGCAGACGAAACCTAGTGTTAAAACACTCCTTTCGTTATTAAGACACTTGTGTTCTCTTTTGAGATCTACCGCTGAATTCTTCAGACATTGAATAATGAGTGGTGGAAATCAAGGCCGCGCTTTGCGTCATTACCAGAGCAAGGAAATTAAATTTTTTTCAGTTCTCCGAGTGCAAATCGAACCCGCAACCAATCGCGTTTACCGACCGCCATGAGCGTTACATTGAATGCACAGATAAATATTCTTTATTGTACTAAAATATACATAAGAAAACAACAATAAAACATTTAGTTCACAAAGGTGGACTTATCTCTATAATACATATATGTAAAAGAAATCAGCTACATATATGTAAAAGAAATCAGCTTCACGTTGTACACAGCAGGATAGGCAGAAGAAATCTAGTGTTGAGACACTCTGTTCCCCACTTACCGCCGCATTCTGGAGCCATTGCATGATAAATGGCGGAACTCAACGCCGCGCTTTTGACTCAACACCAGAACGAAGAAATGAAAATACAAATGTAAATAAATATTTCACTTCCTCGAGTGGGGATTGAACCCACAATCAGTTGCATTTGCAATCACACTTTGTGTCACTGCGCCACGACTGGCCTCATATTCAGATACATTCATATATACATATGTGAAGTTACTAAAACGATATTAAAACGAATATAGGCAAAATTGACACGAAAGAATAGATTAAAAACTTGCTTTCACTCAGAAAAAGGACCCAAAACTAACTTCACGACAAATAAATTTCGTTGATAATATTTGAATCCAAGGACTATTGACTCATCATCAGTAATTTTTTTCTAGCTTTCAATCAATATTAATTGGTATAAAGTGACAAAGGTTAGCCGACGCCCAAACAATTAGTAAAATACTGTGCGGTTCCATATCTATCTATGTACATATATGAATAGGCGAAAGGCGAAGCGAATAGGCGAGTTAAATTGTTCGTTAAAGTGGAAATGCGGTTTAGGGCTAGATGATAGAGCCGTTGTGATTATATAATTTGTCTTGTTTAGTATGTAGAGTTTCTACTGCTTTAAAATTAAATAACATATAATATAATTATTTATGTTATTATCATTATTTATATTTTGAAATTATATTATATGAAAATTTATATTAATAAATATTAAATTTATTTTATTATTTTCGCTTTGGTAACAAGGCAAAGCTTGGGGTTGCGTTCAGACACTACACACACAATGCCTCCAGAATTCGGCGGAAAGTGGATAACAGCCTTATCCCCATTAAGACACTTCCTTGTGGTGCATGGAGTGTCTCAACACCAGGTTACCAGGTTCCCTTTGTCTACACTGCTATGTGCGGGATGCAGCGTGAAAAACTGTAAATATATTCTATACTCAGCGGAGCTGCGTAGAGCTCCAATACTCAACATGCCTCGTCTCGTATTCCGTCTGAATACGGAAATCGGGGCTTCGTCGTGACACTAGATTCTCTCCGCCTACCCTGGGAAATGCGGGATAAAACGTGTGGTAAAACAAAAGAAAATAATATATGAATAACAATAATATATTTTAACATATTGAAAATGTTAATGATTTACTAATTGATATTACTCAATAACAATAATCAATTATTAATTAATAATATAGATGATTAATTATTTGAGGGTATTGTTGATTAACATAAAGAACATTATTACATTTCAATTTCATCCTTTTTGTCCAATTTATAAGGGTAGCTATGCAATATCTTATGTCCAAATTTTAAAATGTTTTGTATTTGTGTCAAAATAGCTACATTTATTGATCCTCTTGAGGGATTTTTTTTAGATATTCCAACAGGTACTTCCAGCATTTGTAAATTTTCTATTTGAGTAACGTTAACTACAATAATACATATAGGTAAGTTTAATATGAAGTAACCGCCAGTATAAAGTAGCCAGTCGTGGCACAGGGGCCCAAAGTGTGACTGTAAAATCTACTGATTGTGGGTTCGTTCGATTCGAAAAGAAATATTATTTATTTACATTTATATTTTCATTTCTTCCCTCTGGTGTCGAGTCAAAGCGCGGCGTTGAGTTCCGCCACTCAACACTATAGCCAATATCAACAATGCCTCCAGAATTCGACAGAAAGTGGGGAACGGAGTCTCTTAACACTAGGTTCCCTCTGCCTACCCTGCTGTGTGCGGGACACACCGTGAAGCTAAAAAAATAATTTGAACGTGCCGATTTAGCATACTTAATAAATAAACTGAACGTTTTATTTAAATAGTTAGCATTGGTTGAATTTTCCAAAAGAATGCGTGTTCAAATTTAGATATCACGAATTTTAATTATAATAAAAAAAAAATCTACAATACAAAAAAACGAATATTTTATTTCCTTACTTGGGCTAAGACCTGTCCTATGGGCCACATAGCAATATGTATATCCTATGAAAATACCAGCGCCAACTGCAGATAGTGTCATAATAGCTAAACCTGCTATAAATATCACACATATCATCCATCTTGGTTTGCTGTGAATTTAAGACAATAAATTATCAGTTATTATAAATATTTTATTAGAAGCTTTATTTATTGATTCACATGTTAATTATTATTTGGTATGCAATTAGCTATATATGTATAATACTTGATATTGTTTATAGGAGATGCTTATATCTACATACATATATAGTGGTCTACCCCTGAGCAAAATGAAAATAGAATAGGTTATTATAATATCAGTAATAGCAATAATAATAATAAAGTATAATGTAGTATTTATAGAAAAAAAATAAAATTAAGCACACAGCAGGGTAGGCAGAGGGAACCTAGTGTTAAGACACACCGTTCCCCACTTTCTGCCGAATTCTGGAGCCATTGCGTGTTGAGTGGCAGAACTCAACGCCGCGCTTAACCTCGACACCAGAGCGAAGAAATGGAAATATAAATTTAAGTAAATATTTCATCTCCTCGAGTGGGGATCGAACCCACAACCAGTCGGTTTTGCAGTCACACCTCGTGCCGCTGCGCCACGACCGACCTCAAAGTATTTATAAGATATAGTATTTATAGGATAGTATTATATATAGCCAAAGATCCCAGGGCACCCAGACCTACGTCGTACCTTTAGTTGGCGCTATCTCTGAAAGACTACTTTCTAGTAAGTAGGTTCGCATACGCTTACATTCTGTTAATTACATATTAAACTAATAACTTCTCTCTCTCTGGGGGTCCTGGGATCTCAGTCTAATATAATACATAGAAATTATGGGGCCCTTCAGTCAGCCTCAGTCAGTGCCTTCAGGGCCCTTATTTGAAAAGTAATAAGTAATAAATTATGACTCCTTGTATTTGTCTGACTCTAGACCCTGACTGAGTACCCCAAGTGTCACTAAGGTGAAAATAAAATTGATTGGTTGATTTATAGGTAATATGAACAGTACTAAAGTAATAAAAAAAAATCAGCTTCGCGCTGTATCCTGCACTCAGCAGGGTAGGCAGAGAGAACATTAAGACATTCCGTTGCCCACTTTCCGCCGAATTTTGGAGCATTCCCTCTTTTGCCTTGGTGCCAGTGTGAAGAAGTGAAAATATTAATAAATAATAATTTATTATTAATAAACATCGAAACTATAACCGTCACAGTTACAGTCACACCCTTGTGCCCTTGTGCCACGACGTCCTCAATAAAAAGATATAATGAACAATTATTATTTATATCCAATAAAGTTCCTATAAAAAAGATGTTAGGGCTAGTATGGTAAAATTAGTTCCACAAAGCGTAAAAGCATTGCTATTCGGCTTTTTATATGTTTCATACCATTAATTTTCAAACGCCTGATATAAATGGCTTCATTCAGAACGGCGATTTAGCTATTTTTTAACAAGTTTTTTTATGTTTTGTACTATATATGTATTTTTAAATTTGTGAGGCTGGTCGTGGCGCAGCGGCACGAGGTGTGACTGTATAATCGACTGGTTGTGGGTTCGATCCCCACTCGAGGAGATGAAATATTTACTTAAATTTATATTTCCATTTCTTCGCTCTGGTGTCGAGGCTAAGCGCGGCGTTGAGTTCTGCCACTCAACACGCAATGCTTCCAAAATTCGGCAGAAAGTGGGGAACGGGAGTGTCTTAACACTAGGTTCTCTCTGCCTACCCTGCTGTGTGCGGGATACAGAGTGAAGCTGATTTTTATTTATTTAAATTTGTATTAACGTACTTTTTTAAAGAATCTGAAATATTTTCACTTAAGATCTTGTAATCTGTCATGGTAGTTTCGAGCAATTGTTTAATATTTAATCACTTTTGTCTCGTCGACCAAATAAAATCCAAATAAAATTCAATTATCTTATATTTTTAAAACGAAATTGACAAATTAAGAGTAAAGAGTAAGTTATTGACATTTAGGCATATAAGTTTTTAATTTTTTACTGTCTAGTTGTTAAAAATTTATTGAAAAAAAATAATATGTCAAAAATAATTCTTTGTTTATCTGTTGTCTTTATTTATCTTTGTATTTCTTTTTTGAAGTTTAATCTTTTAATAGTATCTAATTTTATTATACTAGATGTGCTTGTGTACCAGATTAGCATACTTTTTTGGAAATATTTTTTATGTATTTGAAAAGTAAGTAGTTACGAAAATAAGTTTAAAAATATCTGAAAATAGAGAATAGGCCCGTCGTGGAGAAAGGATCATCATAAGATCAGCCACTCAACACGCAATGCCTGCAGAATTCGGCGGAAAAATGAATAAGGGAGTGCCTTAACACTACCGGTTCTCTTCGGTTCCCTCTGCGTACCCTGCTGTGTGTAGGATACAGCGTGAAAGCATTATAATATTTTAAAACGTTAATATATTCTTAGGTTAATATCATGGTGCGCGTTAGCGTCAGTGGTCACATGTCTTATCACCACTCTTCTAATAATGTTAGCATTGGGTGTTGGGCTCGGCTACAATTATTGTTATATAGACATGGAGACAGCAAGGTATAAGGAAGGTAAATATATTTATATACTGCATAAAATATGTGATGTTTTAGGCTGTTAGTTGAACAAAATTATTTTGGGAATAATTATGTAGAGCAGAATAAGGGAGTCCTTTTAAGCAAAAGTTTACACCCCTAAAAGATAAAAAAATATTACAATATATGTAGACAGGCACATAAAATAAATTTTGTGATGTTTTACTCTGTTTTCTAGTTTCCACTTTTTTATGTCTCAATCATTTTGTGCTACGTGCTAATAGGGAACAGCCCTACGTATATAGGTATGTTCAAGGGAACAGCCCTACGTATATAGGTATGTTCATTTCCTCGTTCTGGTAACGAGCAAGTACGCCACTTAGCAAGTAATCCTCCAGAATCCCGCGGCAAATGCGAAACGGAAGTGTCTTGAAGGGAACGGAATGTTTTATACTAGATTCTCATGTTCCCTTTGCCTACTCTGCTGTGTATTGGATACAACACAGCGTCAAGCTAAAAAATAAGGAAAATTGAATAAAAGTAAATTATTTACGAGTGAGCACAAAATAATTTATTAATTTAAAGTGCGGTCAGAGAATCACAGGAAAATATTAAAATGTTTGAAGTGGTTTTTATATAAGCTATATTTTAAAGCTAAATTAACTTTTTATAATTTTGGCGTAATAATTTTTATATAATTTTGTAGTATTACAACTTGTTTGTATCAATAATCTAAATATTATTCTAGATATTGAACATTTTAAATGTTATTTTTATTATAAGAAGCTATTATGCGCTTCTCTTTGTTTAGATCAGCAAGTGGCAACTGACATACCATATGAAAGAAATATCAGAACTGATATTAAAAATACATCGTTGCCTATTGAAATCAACTCAACAATGATAGCACCCTTGAATATTGGCATAAATTTCACGTATCTTATACAAAAAATAAGGCAAAAGAAGAAAAATGTCACATTACAACTAATATATTAGATTTTTTATACATTTTTATAAGATAAAAATGTTTAGCGTTAGAGAATCCACGAGCTTTCAAAATGAGACTTCTCATATACAGTATTAAATTATATTTTTTACTGATTTTTTAGCAGTGTTTATTTCAATAAAATATTGGCTTAGAAAATATGTAACTTTTTGTTTTATTCTACGGATGTGAAGTGTAAATTTAATATTGCATGATAAAAAAAGTAGTGGCCTTTTTAGTGACATTTTTTGTATTTAAATAAGTTTAGTGAACAATATATTTACATATGTAATGTAACAAATAATCGTGATAAACCTGGTATTATATACAAAGAAAGATTTCTGTTACTTTTTATTTGTTCTTCTTTTACATCAGTAAGTTTGACGACATGTAACAAAATTATAAATTTCATTTTGTCAAACAAAATCTCTAGTTCTGTTAAACAAAATTTATCAGACATTCACTCTCGTTCTCAGCGTTCTTCTATTTTATTTAATTAGTTTTTAACTGCAACTTCACCTTTCTGTTTAAATAGAAATAACTGAGAGTTGTGTGTGCCACGATATATAACTTACCGCGGGCACACTGGACGACATGGAAAAGATTAACGTGATGTAATACAGCTAGCCTACAGCCTTCCACGATATATGGGCTATCCAACACAAACATATTTTTTTATATCGATCCAGTAGTTACTAGCATTACCACGTTCGACGAAACAAGCTCTTCAGCTTTATAAATATTTATTAATAAGACACGCCGTCCATCACTTTTCGCCGAATTCTGAGGGCATTGAGTGTTGAGTGGCGGATCTCATCGCCGCGTTTTTGTGTCTCGACACCAGAGCGACGAAATGGAAATCTACATAAATATTTAATTTACTCGAGTGGGGATCGAACCCACAACCAGTCGCGTTTACAGTCTGAAACTTTGTTGTCTCTGAGCCACGACTGGCCGTTTTTTGCGTTTTCTTATTAAATATCACATAAAATTGGCATTGTGTACAAAGTGCAAGTTATTTGAATTGAACTCGAAACTTTTTGAACATAACGAATAGTAACATATTTTACGAAGTTCTTATGTTATATATTATATGTAAATTTGTAATATTAGTGAGGGCATCGAGGTACAGTGTTTGACTTTAAACCTGATGGTTGTGAGTTCTATCCTCACTCCAGAAAATTGTTTTTGTTTTCATGAATATTTTTTTTCAGTTTTCATTAAGGAATGTTTGAACATTAGGTTATTTCTGCCTAGCAGAGCTTATGTTGTATAATATTGGTTAGAATTAATAAATTCCATTTGCATAAAATAATTCTTATTCAAATATTTTTTAATCTTTCACATCCATTTTCCTTATAATATAATTCCAAAAAACCATACTTGAATACACTTCTAAATAATTACTGATCGTAATTGTAATTATTTAAGAAAACAGAATATCTTGATTGGAGTTAGTAGATTTACTATTTAATCTGTAATTAATTAAATTTTATTCTGTATTATTCTGTCAAAATCTTAAAAGTATTTACAATCATTTCTTAACACAAAATGAACGTTATTTACAAGTAAATATTAACAATTACTTTATGAAGTAACATGGATATTGATACTTAATTCTATGGAGTGCTTTCTACCAAAAGTTCATTATCATATAAATTATGTGGTAAGTTTTAAATGAAACCATGTTTAATTCAAAAATCTGTTTGAATATGCTAAAAGAAATCTAAATACATGAGCGTGCTTCTGGCAAAGACCTAATTTACATGGGAAATTTGTAAGTATGCTCTGAGCTTTTCGTTCGTAAATTAACTAAATATAATTTATGATGTTGCTGCCATAGTTTTGTTTAAAGTTGTCCTAAAATTGTTCCTGAAAAATAGTAAATATTAAAAAATGGACGTCTTTTGTACCTTAAATAAGAAGTAAATTAAAGAATATGTTGATGCTATTTTATAGCCATAATATACTGTGTTGTCACTACACAGTTATGTACTCGTATAAAATTTATTTTTAATTGCTTAATAATTAAGTTAATATTTGATACAATGTTTTTTCTCAATATTTATAAATTCAAAAAATGTTTTTATTTCAATTTTGGTCAATAATATTAGTCATCTTTTCTTACAACACAGCAGCTAGGCTAGCTAGTCCAAGGCTTAGCGGAAGTTTACAGAAATAAAAGTAATGGTAATTTAATTCTGTTCTTTTTTTCCAGCTTCACGCTGTATCCCGCATTGCGTGATAAACGGCGGCACTAAACGCCGTACTTTGCCTCGTACCAGAGCAAAGAAACGAAAACATTCAATAATTCATTTCCTCGAGCGGGAATCGAACTCACAACTCGCTCTGTCGTGTCTCGTTTACAGCCAAACCCTTGCCGCCACGACCAGCCTCAATTTGGTTCTGTTCTTTGATTATGTGTTTTACTACGAAATGAATGTACATTGTGCCTCTACAGACACAAAGCACTCACTTATGATTACATATAGTATGTACTTACTTATATTACAAGATGAAAATACGTCTTCAAAAAATAAGACGTACTATTTAATTTATTTTTTGTTTGAATATAAATGGATCCCAGTTATATCCTTTAAGCCCCTATGGATATAGAAAGAACTTTATACGAACCCTTCAGATTTTAGGAATGTATTTCTATTTTGTTATTGAATGTATCCGGATACTGATTTTATTTTTATTTTTACGTCTGCATGCTTTTTTAGAAAATGATTCGATATTGTCTTTTCTACTTTCGACTCATTTAAAACGTGGCTATATAATTGTGTTATTTTGGTTGCTGGAGCCTGTCGCTGGCTTTCCAAAATAATATATTTTTTAAAATAAAAACCTTTTCAAATGTAGGGGTCGAACTCACAAACACCGCGAGCGAGCTGTGAATACTGGAAGTATTTACGTGTGTGTTAATTAATTGTATTGATATCAAAAGCAAATTAAATAAATGTATTACTTTTTGTAGGTAATTATTTTTTTTAACATTTCAAAAAATATGAATTTTATAATAGTATGAAAAAATTATTCTTCTAGCGCGCCATTTAATTTAACACAAACTTTATTTTTTTTTTACTTTTTTCGAAAAACGAAGAGGCCAGTCGTGGCGCAGCGNCGAGGTTAAGCGCGGCGTTGAGCTCTGCCACTCAACACGCAATGCTTTCAGAATTCGGCAGAAAGTGGGGAACGGAGTGTCTTAACACTAGGTTCCCTCTGCCTACCCTGCTGTGTGCGGGATACAGCGTGAAGCTCATTTTTGATTTGATTTTTTACGAAAACAATTTTATCAATAAATATTCCCTGAATCGATGTTTAATAGAGAACTAGAACATATATAAATAAGCAATGATTACAACAGCGCGCCCCCTCAAGTGTTAGGGTATTTAAACATTAAATATTATTTAAACTAAATTCTAAAAGAATATTGTTTAATATTGCGCGTCGATATAATTCAAATTAATGTGATTCATGATATAACTTATGTAGTAGATACAATACTATTGTATTATAATAGCCCAATATACTTTATTGGACATAAAAAATTATGCATATTACATAGGTACAAACTGAAATATAATCAAAATGTACAATAAGGCGGCCTTATCGCTTAGAGCGATTCCTTCCGAAAATCTTTCGTTGTTGGAATTGTATAAAAAAGATGGTGATTATAGGAGATTATTTAATAAATATCTTGTGGCGCAGGGGCACAAAGTGTGATCGTAAACGTGACTGGTTGTGGATTCTATCCTCACTTGAGGAAATGAATTAATTATTTAAGTTTATATTTCCACTTCTTAGCTTTGGAGTCGAGGCAACGATGTGCTCCGCCACTAAACACATACTCAACACGCCTCTCCGTTTACCGCCGATTTCTGGAATCGGTGGTAAACGGAGAACGGAGTGTCTTAACTCTAGATTCCTTCTGCCTACCCACATTGTGCGGAACTCAGCATGAAGCTAATTTCATTTAATTTATATCTTATATAAATATAAAAAGTACCTAAAATACAATTCAATAAATAACAATAGATATTAAGATATGTACAGTTTTATCGTGGAAATGTTATGTTTTCCTCCATTTTATGTTTATACCTTACATAATCACTGTTTCTCCGAAACTCAGGCTTACTTTTATGAGGACTAACATTACCTGTCGTGTTTACCTCCCTTCACTGATAATACTGTAAAATGACTTTCCATAAAACTCTATGAATACAATGGAGACCGTTTATATAAACGTTTAGAGTAACGGTATTAAAATATATAGTATATCTTTTATATTTTATTTGCGAAAATTTCATATTACATACATAAATTATACAATTTCTTTGATGAGTTCATTCTTATTTTGAAACTCATAAAACTGCATTTATAAAAGCCAATTACTTGGTTTTATCTGATATAAATAGAGATATAAAATCTTTTTTGCTATTTACTTTTACATGATTTTTTGTGTATTTCATAACTATTAATTGAATTAAAATATTTAATGTATGTGAACTTAAGAGGTTATTGTGCAGCTGATCTATAAAAAATATAGAGGTGTTCTCGTTTCATGCAACTGAGTTCTATTTGTTTTAAAAATAGAGATGTTGTATCAAAAAAAGGCATGTGATTCGATCTGCTAACTAAAACGCGTAGCAGATTTTTTTTTCAAATTAATGGCGTGACGAGCTCTAAACGGATTGGTTCTACATTTTTAACAATAGTTTGTTGTCTTGATTTCATGTAGAAAATGTTTAAAAAACAAACCTATTTATACATTTTGTTTACATCTAGTTTTCGCAATATCATAATTGGAAGTGGTGGAGGTGGTTGCTGCATTCCGATACCGAATCCTTGTGCATGTTGTTGTCGGTGCTGTGCTGAACTGTGCTGTAAATTTCTGTGCTGTGCCCTTATAATAGCACTCGTCGTCGGCGGCTTAATTATTTTGGCTGAGTCTTTATGTAAGTATTATTAATTATTATATTATAGGAGGCCGTCGTAGCGACGGTTGTACGTTCAATTTCCACTTGGGGGAATGAAATATTTTATATTTTAATTTTCCCCCTCTGGTTATTAGACAATACGTGGCGTTGAGTTTCGCAACTCAACTCGCAATGCTCGATGTTCAGAAAATTCGACAGGAAGGTTCTCTATATCTACCCTGTTATATGCGTATATACATCGTGAAGCTAAAAATAAAAAACGCTAAATATAAGTATTAGTATATATAATTTGGTTTGTTATTTCTTATAGATATATAACATTATAGAAAAGACAAATACAAATTAAATACACCATTTTATCTCAAAAGTGTTTTATAAATAATCAAATTAACAATTGAAATAAAATAATATTTTTTATACGTCAAAATATTACAAAATTAAATTAATTATATTTATAATTTTTTTCCAGGTGCTTCATAATTGAATATTATTTATACAAAAGAAATTGAGCAAATTTTATTTAAATGTGAGTGAAGTTTTACTACTATCGTACAAACGTTCTGTTTGATTTTCTGTTTCCGTCATTTTGACAATATTTTTCGATTTAAAGTCAAATTCTAATCTTGCATGTAAAATGGATTTCATCTAAAAGTTATGTGGTAAATACGTATTTATAATTCACTTATATAACAAAAAAATCAGCTTCATACTGTATCCCGCATACTGCAGGGTAGGGAACACTAGAGGGAACCTAGTGTTAAGACACTCCGTTCCCCACTTTTTACAATTCATTTATATATTCTTATATAACTCAATATTATGAATAACTCACAAGTTATTCTTACCTTATTTTTTGTGTGCTTTACATATTATCTTTTTTGTATATATATATTTCCTTGTTTGTAATTTGTATGGACGATGTTGAATTATTTTTGGTTCACAAACTTTGATAATTATTTTTATTTTCAATGTTTATATTTGACAATATATTTATTTAAGCTCGTAACTTTTACTTTATCAAGACGACAAATGTATAGGACTCGGGCTGGCTATAATGCCTTAACACTAGATTAGTAAATAATATGTAGTTGTAAAGGAATATTAATATTTTAGAAAACATCTAAAACAAGTAAGGCATCAGTACTCGAGACCCCGATTTATGATTTTGATCATTCTTAGGAATAATACTTTTTTAGATATTTGTAGATGGTAAAGACTAACCAAAGCAAACCAAATTCTTCTTAAGATTTTAATGTATATCTCTAAAGTGTGAAACTGAGTCTTTAATATATTTTAAAATAGTTGGCGTAATGTGTTTATAAGCAACGAGGCTCTGGGTTTTGCCGCACAAACTGCTATATGTGTTGTGGTGTGTGTCGTCGGACTGCTTGTTGTACTATTTTTGATTGCTGCAGATATAATATGTAAGTATATATATGCTATAAATTTTTTTTAGCTTCACGCTTTATCCCGCACACAGCAGAGTGCTGTAAAAAAATGCAGAGGGAATCGAATGCTAAGAAACTCCGGTCCCCATTTTTCGCGGCATTCTGGAGGCATTACGTGTTGAATGGCGGAACAACGTCGCGCCTTGCCTCGACACCATAACGAAGAAATGAAAATATTAAATATTTAATTTTCTACAATGGGAATCGAACCCACAACCTGTAGTGTTTACTGTCATAGGCATGTGCCCCTTCGCCACGACTGGCCTCAATTTTTTTTCTAAGCCAGTTAAATAACATAACTTGTCTAACATAGATATGAAGGTATGACAGGATTCAATTTCTCATATTTCACACCAATTTCGTATATAGAATATATTCGAACGGAAACCTTTCAACAACTTCTTGACAAAATTTACTATATAAAATTTTATAAAAGGCTATTTCTGATATACTGAAATATTTTTGAATAGAAGTTAAAGCTGTATTCAAAGGAATGATTTCTTTGAAAGTTGTACTATTAAAAGCATACCTAATAACTCTATTATGTACATAATGGAGTCGTAGTCGTTACAGTGATTGTGTTTTCAAATCTTATACGGGAGAAGGGACATAAAATGGAGAACGGAGTGATTTCTCACTTTATGCATTCTTGAAGAGAGTGTGCTTTGTACCTAAAATTTGTGTTGATATTGTTTTTATACATAAATCACTAATTTATAAGAGAGGCATAAGAGATAGAGGGAGACCTCGGTTGAGCTTTAAAAACACAGTATCGAAGATATTAGAGGAAGGTCAAGTAAAAAGCACGAGGAACCCCCAGAGGGCATGATTGAACAGGTTGTTGATAGTAGATGATGCGAAAGAGGCTAGGGATACAGCGTGAAGCTAAATTAGGTTACTAATTATTACAAAACTGCCATGTAATCTTATATTAAAATACTTTTCAGGATGGGGTCCTTATGTAAAATATATATGAAAATCATAGGAACCTATCTGCTAACGTTCCAGTATAAACAGGAAATACAAGATGAAATTGAATATATATTTTGCCTGAAGCAATGGCTCCGGGTAATGAAAGCTAAACAATTCAAAATCGTACACAACGACGTCGAATGTGGTTACTCTATTATACAAATAAATCAAATTTTACAACAGAGTTCTCAGAGTGGTTTTATTTACTAGCTTCGGTTCCGCCCAACTTTGTTGTTGTTGGTTAGTGTATTAAAGGTAAACAACCAAATACTTCAATTAATCTAGTTTTAAGACATTCGAGACATTGCGTTTGAGTTGTGCAACTTAACGCCACGCTTTGTCTTCCTAGAAAGGAAATGAAAATAATTTAAGTGTAATTGCAAATTATTTATATAAATAATGAAAAGACAAAGATAATATTGTTTTTTTATGACAAGTTTGTATATATAAATAACGTGTAATATTACATGATAAGTTCAATATTAAGACAGAAAGGTTACCGACCAAGTGTCTGTAGTGGCTTCTAGCGGTAATATAGCGGTAATATAAACCCATAGTCATCGAGTTTACAGTCATATGCTGTCCCACTGCACGAAGGTTGGATGATATATTAAATAAAAGAAGCAATATTTTAGATATAACAAATAAGTGCATTTTTCAATATTATTCTTATTCAATATTTCAATATTACATGACGTAACACAACAATTATATGCATTACAAAGGGAAATATGAAACAGAAATAGAAATGACATTTTCGACTCTTATGAAATTGTAAAAATTGAATATTCCACACAAATTAGGTCAATTACGTATGATGTTTTACATTTTAAATTGGCTTATCTTCTGAATAGCTTGCGAACGCTATCTAGAGCCATTATGGCAGCTGTTATATGCATTTTATATGACAATGTCATAAAAGACATTTGTCGTTAAATGGATTATTCGTTACATAAATGTGCTAATACAGTTTTAACTAAAATTATATTTTGATTTTATTGTTCTTAATATGTGGTATGTCTTTTTTAGTTGTTGTTGTATTTTTGCTTTAACTATTATACATATATTTTATAGATTTCAATGTTTTTCAATGTTTTATTGAATTCAGCTCTCAATTGGACTAAATGGCTATAATGATGACAAATACCTAGTCTATATTTGTACTAAATATTTAAAGCAAGTGTTAATGCAATAACAATATTTGGGATTCTTCAATGAATTATCTAAGTTTCATTTAAAAAATTGTATAAATTTTTACCGGTCTTAATAATAACTTTTATTTCAAATGTTATTAAAAATTACACGTAAATTATGTTCATTGAGTTTAACGTTGACTTTGAAGTATAATATAATATTATAGATACTTAGATAGAATTATATACTTTAAAAAGCTCTATATAAATAGACTTTATCGATATTTTGTCATAGCGAAATTGTACGTTTCATACAAGTTTTAAATTTAAATTCTATTAGCTTTTTCATTTTTGCACCTACATTATCATATAAGCTTATTATTGTTAGTATAAAATATAAATTATATAAATATTTTATATTTTGTACTTAAAATATTTTGATTTCATTTTAACGACAATCCTAAGGTTTCTTTAACTAATTATCATGTTTTTTTACATTTTTTAATATTTTTTACATTTTTATAGTGTTATACCACAGTTAGGAATGATAAATACTTATTTAGAAAACGTACAAAAATTTGAACGTAGCGAGACTCGAACCCGCGCCTCCTGGAAACCGACCAGGCGCTCTGACCATTAAGCCATACGTTCTTATCAAGCTGCGTCGAAATTTTTATACGCTTGTTATAACTTATTTATGTTGTTCTAAATAGGTAATTATCATGTGTCAATTTAAATCTAATTTTTATTTACAGCGGCTGCGTGTTCAATATTAGCAAGTTACTTTTATTAATGATACCTATAGCTCTTGGTGTAGCTATTGGTTTTATTATTTATAATTATGCTAAAAAAAACTACCCCAATTTACCATGAAAGCTGAAGTAAGATACATTCGTTATATTTTGTAGTACAATACAGCAGCTTTTTTCCAGCTTCACGCTGTATCCCGCACGTAACAGGATAGGCAGAGAGAGCCTAGTGCTAAAACACTCCGCTCTGACTTTCCTGATTTCTGTCTTCCCGCCAAATTCTAATGAGTCACGGAATTCAGCGCCGCGTCTTGCATCAAGGCCAGAACGCGTAATAGTAATAAAAACATAAAATATTTCTTTTTCTCGTCTAGGAGTCGAACCCACAGCCTGCCGCGTTTACAGTTATATGCTTGTATCCCTGCGCCACGACTAACCTAAACAACAATATGTACATGTAAAATTTAAAGATTTTTTTATTATTAGAAGACACACACGCAGTAATTTTCACCACATATATAATAGTTTACATCTTTTTCTCTTTCTTTCTTAATTTTTTATGTTATATTATATTATATTATATTATAGTACCCAATATACTAGTAGTTATATCAATCTCATATTTAATTAGTCTAACTCAACTAACTTGTTCACAGCAAGCATCAACAGGACTATATACAAAAATGAAATCGAAATATATTTATAGATTTAGGAGAGTCTATCATCTGTTTTAGATTTTTTTTTTGTAATTAATACATATTAATTAATTATATATAAAATATTTTATTTTTAAACAAAATAAATTATTTAAATTATATATATGAATAAATATTTTTAATATAATATTTATTTATTAGAGTATGTATGAAAATTTTATATAATAAATTCATTTTAAATGTATATTTTAATTTATAAAGAGATACATTTTTAGAAACAGTTGTATCAATATTTTTAAGCTTTTTCTCTGCATATGTGTGTATAATATTACAATATTTTTTATTATTTTTAGAGGCCAGTTGTGGCGCGGGGGCACTAGCGTGCGAGTGTAAGCGCGACAGGTTGTGGGTTCGATTCCCACTCGAGGAAACGAAATATTCAATATTTTCAATTTCTTGTTCTGGTATCGAAGGAAAGCAAGCATTGAGTTCCACCACTCAGCACGTAATGCCTTCAAAATTCGGCGGAGAGTGGGGAACGAAAGTGTCATAATGGGAACAGGGTGTCTTAATATTACATTTTTCAGGTTCCCTCTACCCTGCCATGTACGGGATACAGTGTGTACCTATATATTTTTCTTTAATATAAACAACAAGTCACCTTGAACTTCTTTAAGATAGCTTAAGTTGGAAAATACCCTCAATTTCTTTAGATTTCACTCGCTTCCATTGAAGGAATATTTTAGTATCGAAAAACACTTTAACGTAATAATGAAATTGTTTCGGATCACTTAACGCTATTATATTTATATGCTATGCGTATCCCGCAAACAGCAAGATAGGCAAGGGAACCTATTGTTAAGACATTCCGTTCCCTATTTTCCATCAACATCTGGGGGCATTACTTGTTCTATGGCGGAGGAACTCAACGCCGCCCTTTGCCTCGATACCATAGCGAAGAAATAAAAATATAAATCGAAATAAATACTTAATTTTTTCGAATGGGGATCGAATCCACAACCTGTCGCGTTTGCAGTCACACACTTCTGCCCCTGCGCCACGACTGGCCTCAATCTTTCTATATTATTCTTAATGTTAAAAAAATATATAAAATATTATGGAATTCTTTGAGTAAAGCTGTTGCTTACTTAGTTTTAAATATTTTTTTGTAAAATATATTTTTAATTGACTTCTTAAATATAAACACATTTTATTCTACTTAATTTTTATATATATATATATAT
>JAAIXJ010000438.1:677466-750362 GCA_013403705.1 Heliconius hermathena | reverse complement strand
AAATTATAGAAAATACATACAACAAAAACCCGATAAATATAAAGTAAATTAATTAAAATGGTTACTTGTTGTTACTGTGTTACTTTGCTCAAGCTTCAGAGATAAATATGGTATGTGTATCGCGGACTTTTTTAAACATTATTTAAAGGACAATATTTTTGTAAAACATTATTTTTATGTATCTCATAAGGTTGAGTCGGCGCACGCCATGTATGCGTTAAGCAAGCTCATTTTGGGTGACGTTTGCTTATAACAACAAATAAACTTTGCAAACCGTTGCTTAGCAACGGTCGGTTGTTATTAACATGGCGGAATAAATTGCCTGTCAAATTGAAAAATATTTTAATATATTAGTATATATCGACAATATTACAAATGTAAGAAAAAAAAGTAACCTATGTTCATCCGAAGACCCTCAAGTATCTCTGTATGAGTATTTTATTACAATTGAATTAGCGGTTTGGCCCTGATTGCGGCACAGACAGACAGACAGACAGAGTTACTTTCGAATTTATAATATAGGTATGGATTACAGTACAGTATAGAATTATATATAGATACCTAATACTTTTGTCCTTTTATCTGCTTTTATGAGGTCGTCATGGCGAAGCGGCACAACATTGCAATGGTTGTGGGTTCAAATTTTCACTCAGAGTGAACGAATTATTTAATATTTTTATTTCCTCGCTCTGGTAACGAGGCAGAGAAGTGTGTTGACTTCCGCCACTCAACGCGCAATGCCTTCAGTCGGTTCAAATCTGCGGAAAATGAGAAACAGAGTGTCTTAACACTAAGCTACCTGCCTTGCTGTGTGCGGGATACAGCGTGACTCTTACAAAAAAGTTTGATACACTACAACATATCATTTGGTCATAATTTTTTATGCATATAAATAAAGCTGACGTAATTAAGAACATGGTACAAAGGCAAAGACCACAAAGGTGCCTCATAAAATAAACAGCAACTTCAATTAAAACGAAATGTTAAGATAACACTTAGAATAAAATATGTTTATTCGAGTAAATTTTGTACTAACATATGACTGTCAGGTCAGCTCGAGTGTTGTAGAGTGGCTTTTAAATAATTTTGCTTTAAATTATTAAAATTATATATTATGAATTCTGTGACGGAGATAGAATAATTTATATTAATATATAATATATTGTGAATAAATAAATATAGAAATATTACATAATAAAATAAAAAAGACAAGACAGACCCAAATACACACTACTCGTTTATGTTTATTTTATGGTTATTATTTTGTTAAATCAAATAAAATCATTTTAAATATTTTGTTTTAAGTATGGCGTTTTTGTATTTCTTAGTAAAAATTAAATTAAAATTAAATCAGCTTCACGCTATATCCCGCACTCAGCAGGGTAGGCAGAGGGAACCTAGTGTTAAGACACTCAGTTTCCCACTTTCTGCCGAATTCGGCATTGCGTGTTGAGTGGCAGAAACCAACGCAACCAGAGCGAAGAAATGGAAATAAAGTAAATATTTCATCTCCTCGAGAAGGGATCGAACCCACAACCAGTCGGTTTTACAGTCACACCTCGTGCCGTTGTGCCACGACTGGCGAATTTCTTAGTAATTAATGAGGTATAATATCTTCAAAAAATAAATTAAATCAAGTAATTTCATCTTCACATAATATAAAACAAATTCATTACCTTTGTATCTTTATACGCAATTTCAATGACAATGCCACTTAAAATGGGACGGAAACTATAAAACAAGTGTCTTAATATTATGGATTCCCTCGCTAAATGCAAGAAACATTGTGAAAACAAAAAAATATATTATATATTAAAATAAAAATCGAAACTTCATAGATTTGCGTTGAGTTCTGCCACTCAACACGCAATGCCTCCAGAAATCGGCAGAAAGTGGGGAACGGAGTGTCTTAACACTAGGTTCCCTCTGGCTACCCTGCTGTGTGCGGGATACAGCGTGAAGCTGGTTTAATTTAATTTAATAGATTCATAAAGTGAGTGAGTATCTTAGTAGGGAGGTATTTACAAATGAATTAAACTATCATTGGACAAGAGAGAACATTATTCATTAATGAGATATTTTTAATGTTTATAACAAATTATTCCACACTAAGGATAGAAAGTTTTTTTTTAATATATTTTCGTATTCAAAAATATATTTTTCCATCTTTAGTATGAAATAACTCTTAGAAACAGGAGGCCAGTAGTGGAACAGGAGCATAAAGTGTGATTTAAAATGCAACACATTGTGGATTCGATTCACACTCGACGAAATGAAAAATTTAATATTTTCATTTCTTCGGTCTGTCGTCTCGAGGCAAAGTGCAGTGTTCAGTTCCGCCACTCAACACCTAATGCTTCAAGAACTCAGTGAAAAATGGAGAACGGATTGTCTTAACACTAGGTTCTCTCTGTCTACTCTGTTGTTAACGGGATACCGTATGAAGCTGGAAAAAAACTTCAATAATAATAATATACACTTACAATATCTTCTGTATTTAAATGATGTGAAGAAAAATAACCGAGTTACCTTTACCTTATTATGGCATAGATTCGTCAGTTTTATGCATACAAAGACATGCTCTTGAGCTCGGAACAGTGTCTGGGACTTGCGGCTCAAGTGGAGGCTTCAGGGACCACTTTAAAATGCATAAACACTTGCAGTCACTGCTCAAGCTAAACATGGGTAATCAAATACAATCTTGAGGCCAACCATGGCGCATGGGCTACAAAATGGGACTGTAAAAGCGACTGGTTGTGGGTTCAATAATCGCTCCAGGTAATAAAACATTTATTTTAATTTATATTTCCGTTTCTTCGCTCTGGTGTCGAGGCAAAGCGCGGCGTTGAGTTCCGCCACTCAACACGCAATGCCTCCTGAGTTCTGCAGAAAGTAGGGAACGGAGTGTCTTAACACTATGTTCCCTCTGCCTACTATGATGAGTGCGGGATACAACGTGAAGCTGATTTGATTTAAAATACAATCTAGGCCACTCGTGGCGTAGAGGCACAAGGTTATGGGTTCGATTACCACTCGAGGAAATGAAATATTCAACGAGATTCTGGTAACAAAGCAAAGTGCGGCGTAGAGTTCCGCCACTTAGCACCCAATGTCACAAGAATTCTTCGGAAAGTGGCGAATGGAACTGTCTTAATGGGAATGGAGTGTCTCTCTCACTATGGTCTTTTCTCTGCCTATCAAGCTATGCGCGGAATACGGTGTGAATTTGAAAAAAATACAATCTAATCAAATAGCGCCTTTCATACTATTTATTTACTTAAAATACACTAGTAATACTGTAGTTAATATTTGAAAATTTGTATTTTTACAATTACTTATAAAAAAGATATGGCCGTTTATATAGAAAAAAAGGCGTATTTCAAAACCATAAAGGGACTCAAAACTAATAAGGGTCTTCCGGTTGTCCTAGAATTATGAAGTCTGGCAGCTAGCATCTACAGGTAGTAACATTTCAGAAAAAAATAAAAACTATACATTTGTGGTCAAATCCTAAGAAATAATAGACTTAAAAGGAGGTAAAAATTTATTATGAAAGCTGCTAGTTCAAGTGAGGTATCAAATAAAAGGCTAAGCTTGAATTTCAGAAAAAATGGAGACGCCCTGCCCTGCATCGAGATGCCCACCGAGGGTTCCATACAAATATGTAGAGGACATATTTGTATGGAACCCTCGGTGGGCATTCCCAACTCGCGCTTGTCCTGTTTTTTAAATTAAAGTTAAAATTTTAAATGGTTACTTCTATAAACTCCATGAACTCTTGTATAACGTAGTTACTAGTACTTTGAGAAAGAAGTGCAATAAGCAACAATAAAAAGAGAAGAATTAATAAAGAATTTAAGGCTGCTATAAACTACAAAAACAAAAAATATTTAGGTCATGCCTCTTTGGAGAGATTTAAAAAATCTAGATTCTTCTCAAAACATATGCTATGTTTTTTCAGTATATACTCATTAAGTAATTTCCACTCCCTTATAAACGTTAATGTAATATAAACATGATATTTTTTATATTAACATTAGAATATTTATAATAACAGAAATAGAAAAAATGTTCTAAACAATGGAAAAGATTATTACAAAACAAAAGCCAACTTTATAGCGTAGAAATTCATAAATAACGAATTGTTTCCCAAAACTGAACAGGACAGAAATATCTTAATAATTTCTCTAGAGAGAAAATCCTCGTTCGCTCTTCGAGACGGTCGATTGCTGTACTTTAATATTGAATGAACAGACCAACACACACATGTATGTTATATTTTCACTTAAATATTTATCTAAACATCAAATATTCTGATATTAAACTTGACATGTTATTATATAACTAAGACTGCTTTCAACATTTTATTTTATTTTATTTATTTGTAAGGGAAACATACAGTACATTAAATATATTCTAATAACACACAATTAATAGTACAAATACCAATCAAGTTTCCACAAACTACTTACTCATAATATTGTTATTATAACATTTTTAAAGTGTTATTCCACACTTACGAAAGAAAAATATTTATTTAGAAAACTCTTGCCAGACGATTATTCTTAGTAGTAGTATCTTTGGGTAGCGGAAATTTGTAAAAATCTCTCTACAGAGATGCTAACAACATAAATAAGTTGTAACAAGCGTATAAAAACTTCGCGAAGCTTGATGAGAACGTATGGCTTAGTGGTCAGAGCGCCTGGTCGGTTTCCAGGAGGCGCGGGTTCGAGTCCCGCTACGATCAAAATTTTGATACGTTTTCTAAATAAGTACTTACTCATAAGTCTAAAGTTTTAGTACCAAATCTAGAGATAACGGAATTCTAAGTATGCACAAGCTAGAGGAGGTGCTTTACAGCAATCATCATTTTTTATTTACAAAATAAATAGAGTGTTTTGTGTATATTTAAAGGGTTTTATGTAGGTATTTTTATCATTATGATGAATTATAATTCATTTAATATTTTTTTAGCAATGTATGAGTGCACCAGATGTTTGGTATTCATTTTAATATTAAATTAGTAGAAAACCAGTTACTTTTAAGCATACACTACATGCTATAAGTATTATATAAAAATTAAAAAATATATGCTATTTGAGTCCTATATTTTTGTATATATTCTGGGCTCCATTTCAATAGAAAAGAAACTTTAGTTATTTTCGTCACGTAACATCTCGAGCTATTTATTTTTTCGGATCTACAAAAAGTACGTAATCTCATATAAATTCAGTCACTGTTCATTTATAAAAAAAACTATATAAATTAGACGTCGAGGCCCAGGGGCACAAGGGTGTGACTGTAACGCGACGGTTGTGGGTTCGATCCCCACTCGAGGAAATGAAATATTTATTTACATTTATATTTCCATTTCTTCGCTCTGGTGTAGATGTTAGCGCGGCGTTGAGTATTGCCACTCAACACGCAGTGCCTCCAGAATCCGGCAGAAAGTGGGGAACGGAGTGTCTTAACACTAGGTTCCCTCTGTCTATCCTGCTGTGTGCGGGATAAAGCGTGAAGCTCATTTTTTTTAAATATAAATTAGATATATGTTTTGTTTATCTTCTGGGCTTTGCGATGCAAATGAGCAAAGCTTAACTGAAATGTTATGTATTTTACATTATTCAGTTCCATACTATTTGTTCATGTGGACATAGCCTATTGGGAATCAAAATACGCCGATAATATAGTATAACGAATATGCGGAGAAATTTCTATAATAAATATGTTTTTTTTGGTAATTTATTTTTTATCTACGATATCTTCAAACTGCTCTACGATATCTACAAAACACATATTTTTATTGAGAAAAATGTGGTAATGTATGATAATTTGCAGTTATATTTTCAACTAAAGTGGCAACTTTTGCGTGGACTTTAAAACGTAAAATATAAAAAATATTATCTAATTGACCGACCTCTTCTTTTTATTTAAGTCGGTCTTCTTCGGCCGGACAATTTACCTTCTTTCTGTTTTCGTAGAAATTTCGATGGAGCTAAGGTGGGATTCTTTCCAATAATTCTTACCTAGTCACGATACAAATTAAATATACGCTTATAATGCGCATAAAGCGGTTATATGAGGACCTAATTGTTTAATATAAGTAAAATTCTAGTGTTCTTTTAAAATTCTAGAATATAAGACTCTAGACTATTCTAGACTGTGGTCTAGACTAAGACTCAAATAACGAATTATCTAGAATGTAAAATTCTGTTTTCTGAATATACATCATTATGTAATTGAATATAAGCAAATATTTAGACAACAAGTTTGAATAGCTTTACGTCACTTTTATAAATAGCACTCATCGGGATAATTTAATGTAGTTCAGTATCTATATTTCTCTCAATTTCGATTAGCGGAACCTAACGCCGCATCTTACCTAATACGACCTAGGAAATAAATGTAATTGAAATAGTGTCATTATATCAAGGTTGACTAGAGGCCGTTCGTGGGGCGGGGGCACAAGCGTGCGCTTGTTAACGCGTAGTTTGTAGATTCGATTCCCACTCGAGGGAATTAAATATATAATTTAATATTTTAATTACCTCGCTCTAGTAACGAGGCAAAGGGACAAAGTTCCGCTATTTATCACACAATGTCTTAAGAGTTCGGAGGAAAATTGGGAACGGAATGTCGAAATGGGAAACGGAGCGTCCTTAACACTAGATTTCTTCTGTCTACTAGATACATTGTAAAGCTAAACAAAAAATACTTCAAGTTTTCAATCAGACACTAAATCACTATAAGCCTAAGCTTGGCTATTGGTTGTTTTATAGTCACAATAGTAATAGTATTTTTTTATTAAATAAAAAGAATATTCATTTTGTTCTATACAATACAGGGACGTAATGAAAATGTAAATGAAAGACTATTTTAGACTAGCAATATCGATTTCACCTTAAAAGTCCCAAATTCAAAACACACATCACACAGCTGACGTGTTCCAATTACCAAAATGACAAGACACGAGAAACAGTCAAAAGCTCTATTTCATTTTTACCTGTGCAATATTAAAAAGGGAACCTAAATTAGGTTTCTGAAAATGAATAGGTCACAGGCAGGTAGTTTGTAATCCTAAAGTATGCTAAAGAAGGAGGATAATTTCATTCATAACCTTTTACTTTCTGCCGAATTCTGAGGCATTGCGTATTAAGTGGCGGAACTCGACGCCGCGCTTTGTCTCGTTACCAAAACGAGAGAATAAACATATTAAATACTAGTGACCCTCGCGTGGCTTTGCCCGCTTGGATTACACAATTATCATTTGAAAGATAGCCATACATAATTAATAGCAAAAGTTACAGCCAATTCAATTAAACATTTATTTTTTAGCAACATTGCATTTCACGTGCATCTCTTTATTGATATAACTTTTTTTTATTTGAAATAAAACAAGCACTAAATATTAAGGATAGTTTAAAAGATAATTATTTTGGGTTCTATTGGATCAATAAAAACGCCCAGTAACATTTCTTTTTTCCATGTGTAGACACTGATCCTCTACGATTTTATTATAAGTATAGATTAAATTTTCCTGAATAGGAATCGAACCCACAACCGTCATGCTTATCGAATCGAAATAAAAATTCGAATATACTTATTCTGGTAACGGGGTCATCGTAGCGTGTGACTGTAAGCATGACGGTTGTAGGTTCGATTCTTTTCCATTTATATATATTTTGTAATATTTCAATGCAATATATGAAACTAATAAACCGGACAAGCGCGAGTAGTTCCGTACAAAAATTGGAGTTCTCGAGCTTATGAAATTCAAACTTAGCTTAGTCAGAGCCTTTTCATCTTACTCACCTCATTTGAACTAGCGGCTTTGATACCAAAGTTTGCCCCCCTTTTAAGTCTTTTATTTTGTAGGATTTAACCACAAATGCATCGTTTTCAGAACTAGTACTACTTGTAGATGCTAGCTGCTACAATTCAAAATTCTAGGTCAACCGGAAGTACCCTATTAATTGATTCCCCTTTTAGTGTCGAAATACGCGTTTAATTGATATAAACGGCTATATATTTTTTTAAGTAAATTTAGAAATACGTTTCTTTTCAGGAAATTATGCGGCCATAAGTGAGTATATAGTTTGAATTTCAACTCGATATATCTAAGCGTTCCTGAGATAAAGGCTCTTGACAGACAGACAGACGGATGGACAATAGAGTGATCTTATAAGGGTTTTTTTTCTTTAAAAGGTACGGAACCCTAAAAAAAATTGATAATTATCACTGATATCTCTCTTATTTGCAAGATAGATAAAAGGAACCTAGTTTTGAAATATTTCAATGTTCACTTTCCATTTATTTTTGAGACATTTCATGTTAACAGAACGAAGTGGGAACAAAAAATATTTTTAAATATAAAGATTTCTTGACTTAGATGTATTTACGACCATCGCTTACATTCGGTCACTTTTTGACCATAAAGGTGTCAATAAGCACGTATCTTTATTTTTTTACGCGAACATTTCCTCTAGTGGGAATGGAACTCATAACCTGTAGCGTTTACCTCATCCTAATAATATAATATGAACACATACAAAAAAAATGTTATTCTGTAAGCAACATCATAAATTTATATGTTGGGAGCCGCAAATAAGATAAAGGTAGAAAACAACAGAAATAGTTTCCTTTCCTTGATTACTACTCTTGTCGAGAACTGAAATACACGGAAAACTGTTGGGTGACAGCTATATGTCATTTCAAGATAATATTACTCTTTGTTTTTTCAGCTTCACGCTGTATCCCGCATGTAGCAGTGTAGGTAGACACTCCGCTCCTCATTATCCGCCGTATTCTGGGCGCATTGCGTCTTGAATGGCTGCCTTGACACCAGAGCGAAGAAACATATTTAAAATTTAATTTCCACGAGTGGGAATTGAACCCTCACTCGCATTTACAATCACATACTTGTACCCCGGCGCCATGTCTGGCCTCTAATTCTTAATACTCATATATTGAGCAATATTATTATTATTATACAAGAAAAGTGCACAAGCACAAGCACAAGCTCCATTAAACCATATTAATGTAGAAAGAAATATTTAATTAAATAAAAATACTTTTTTTAGCTTCGCGCTATAAATGCACGCTATAATTCAAAAAATAGCAGGATAAGCAGAGGGAACTTGAGAACGATGTTAGGAAACTGCCCCATGGAGTACGTCCTAATGGGGCAGTATCTTAACATCGTTCCCAGGTTTGCGTCCGAATTCTTGAGGCACTGCGTGCGATTGAGTGGCGAAGCTCAACGACTCGTTTTGACTCGTTACCAGTGCGAGAAAATGAAAATATTTAATATTTTACTCCACCAAGTGGGAGTTTACAGTGGCACGGTTATTCCCCAGCACCACGACGGTAATTTATCGGAGTAAATTGAATCAAATATCGTTTAGTGTAAAGGGTTGATATTAAAACATTATTTGTATTGTAGCTGTTACTGCTTTCTAAATATTAACTAACAATAGATGCCAATTATTATTTTTTTTTTAATTTCACGCTGGATCCCACATATAGTAGGGTGGGAAGAACGAATCTAGTGTTAAGATGCTCCGTTTCCTATTTTCCGCCGAATTCTGGACGCACAACGTATCGAATGGCGTGGTGGCAGAGCGAATAAATAAAAATACTTAATATTTAATTTCCTAATCGAACTCACAACCTGTCGCGCTTACATACACAAGCTTGTGCCCTTGCGCCACGACTGGCCTCGATATCAAATAATGTAAATATAAAATAATATTAAGTTCTGCGACACCTGTGGTTAAAAAGCAATTTGGCTTTTCCAGTAGTCAACAAATGAAGCAGCCAGTAAACAAGTAACTTGATCAGCAAATAAAATTACGCGGGCGTTTTAAATTGAACACTTTGTTATTTACTTCGTGACTTTGGTGTTAAAAAATATATCAAATTAGCTTGTATTTATTCTAATATCTATTTTAAAGTAATAAATAGATAATATACAGTAAAAAATAATGAGAAAAGTAGACAATTAGCATTTTTAACTACCAAAATAAAAAAAATATCACACAGGACACAAGATTATTCGAAGGTTTCTAGTTATCAGCTTCACGCTGTATCCCGCACACAGCAGAGTAGGCAGAGGGAACCTAGTGTTAAGACACTCCGTTCCCTAGGTTTCTAGTAAAAGTATCGAAAGTGAAAAATTCTAATTTCTTTTATTACCGTTTTGAGCGATAACAACATTTCTGATTTTTCACTTTCCATACTTTACCTAGAGATCATTGCATTTATTACTGCTATTCAATCAAACTGCTATAAATGTACACTATAATATATAAAAGGTCAAGTAACAATGCCATATTATGGGAAATTACTTTCAAAGTTGAAAGGTAGTGTAACCTAATACTGAGAGCCATTACCTAAATGTAGTTACATAAGCGAGCCCTTCATTAGGGGGCAATTGTCCCATATATGGGTTTTGAAAATGCTATGCTATTGTCAATGCCTATTCTGACTTAGAGGAGTAAAACCTAATAATCTCAGTTGATAATCATAAAATGAAAATTATATTGTAATTAATAAATTCAAACTATAGACAGTCGTGGTGCAGTGGCACAAACGTAAATGCGACGATGGTGAGTTCCACTCCTCAAGCCAAAACGCGGCGTTGATTTCCGCTATTCAAACTAAATAATAATGCAGTAAATTAATTAAAAGCTAAATAATAATAGGTACAAGCCACCAGGTACAAGTCATCCCACCACCCTCTCAAATAATCTAGGGCATTCATTTGATTAAAACCAAATCGGCGGTGCATCCATAGCATATTAACGGTTGATTGCAAAAAATAGAAATTCGACGCATTACCAAATTCAGATAAAACCAATTGACTTACGTATATTAGCATTTTTAAATTAAACTTTTTAACCTGATTATTCACTTATATTTGAATATACTTATCTTAGTAGTCCGTGGTCATAGCAACGTACATATATTAGCACTGTCCAAACTGTAATCACGATTTTTTATAATTTTATATAACAGGTTTCACAATTTACCTCTAGGATCTATGAGATTCTGAATACGACATCCTGTAGTGCCTAAGCAGTTTATATTATAACAAGTGTTCTTTAAGTTCTTCTTAAATCTTTTTAAAACTCTGAAGAAGCGTGAAGTTGCTTTTGTGAAACTGGTTTCAGCTTACGTGCTTTGTCTTCGAAGTAATTGTATACTTATGGTACCTCAAATTCAGATAGTCATAGACTTGGTACCAGGCTTATTAACTAAAATTAGGCTATACATCCAGTAAAAATGAATAGGCAACAGATAAATCTGTCATGTAATATTTATTATGTTTCAAGCTGACTGAGATTACATTGTAAATTGTGTCATGGATTGATATAGGGTGATTGTAACGTAATCGCGTACCTGATTGCCGTACAGGGAGGCACATAGGTTTTTATTTTATTTTTATATATATAATTATTTTGTACACTACAAATTCATAGTTCGTGTGTTTTGTAATATAAAAAATTGATTTTTATTCGAAATACATAAAAATATTACCATAAACTTCACTTAAAACTAGATTTTAATGAGATTTATGTACATCCTTACTGTTGTTACATACGTTAAAATATAGGTTACTAAAATACAAGATTAAAAACTCAACAATTTGGGCAAAGAAAGGAAAGTAAAAGAAATTCTATTGACGCGACTGAATAACAAACACATTAAAAAATAACAACAACACAAACTAACATATACATTATAATATAATCTCAGAAATGTGAATCAAGTGTGATTGGATTATACTGTACTGTTCCATTGTTGTACTTGTATTCTATAAGCTCTCCAGGTCAGGTCAACATACGAGCATAAATATTGAGCTCTTTTATCAATTTTAAAATACGTACAATAAAATTGTTTACAATATAAATGCGAACCCTGCAATTAAAACTCAATTGGAAACATTGTGAAGCGTTTATACAGATGGTTACTTTGTATTTTTCCAATACCATTCTTTATAAAAATATTTTTGTCTGTTTGACTATGTGGCTATTTAACTATTTGACTCTTAGTTTGCATGTACACATATCTTCTGAACTAATGGGCAGATTTGAATAATATTTTTTTGTTCTGTAGCTAATAATCCTGGGCACGATTTAGGCTATATATTTTGAAGTCCTGATTAACTACAAGAAATTATCAAATGCGTCTTAACAAAAGTTTTTGAGCACAATGCATTACATGCGTGACATATAAACATAAACCATTTAGAACCATCTGATGGTCAACCTTAACAAAACTCATCTAAACGTTAAGAAATAATAAAATGCAGCCTTGGCAAGGAATGTTCAGCGAAATTTATTGACATAAAAATTAAAAATCAGGAACATCTAATGAATAACTATGACATCCTTATTCCTCGAAGAAGAGGAGCTCTCATCAGTACCCAGGACTTGTAATTCAAGTGTAGGTTTAAAGGGCTCCTTTAAATACGCATAAATGCTTACCTTCACATACCTATCTCCTCTACCTAACCAGATATAAGTTATTCTACTAGTGCCGCCTTTAAAGTACGCTCTAGAAATTAATAGAAGATATTTGTATATAGGCCGAGCTCTTTTTAGCAAGCTATTGAGATATATCGTTATTATACCCTCTCGCACTCGCAATAAACACTATAATAATAATATACTCTTATCTAAACATATATCTGGTTAGTTCGTTTGGAGTTTGGAGTACTGGTTTACTTTAAATACATTATTTAAATGTAATTGTGTAAGCTATCTATCATAATAATTATTATACTATAAGCTCTTCAATACATGCCATTCAGTTTGCCGCTCATTCATATCAAAGCAGCCCAGAGTTTTAAATAAAATTACATTGAAATCAAATTATATTGAAATCCCGCCTTAACCACCAACTATTATTACAATCAGTTATTCAGTTGTAAATATTAGTGTGGCCTACAACGTGTAATAACTCTCCATGGTTTAATATGAATTAACAACACAGTTTACTAATACAGTACTGCAATATTTAGTGCACGTTTGATCTAGCCTGTAAACACAACCGCTCGTTAATTAATACCACCAAGCTAATTTAACTTTATAGCTTTGCTCCAGTATTAGTAATACGTTAATAGAAATTCATAGAATAATTAATTAATTAATAACTATTATACAAAATCTAATTTCATTTAAAATCGTTGAAGTGCCTTACAAAACCGTATGATAGGATCAGAGACCAGACCAGACTTAACCAGAAATTTGGTTTTGCTGTTGTCTTTTTAAACTTTTTTTTAAAGTATCTCTTTATGTTTTACAAAACAATATTTCATTATAACTTCGTGTATAGTAGAGAAGTCTACTCTATCCTACTGTGTGCGGGATACAGCGTGAAACTTTATTTTTATTTTTTTAAATAATTTTAAAAAAATTAAAATTAAATCAGCTTCACGCTGTATCCCGCACACAGCAGGGTAGGCAGAGGGAACCTAGTGTTAAGACACTCCGTTCCCCACTTTTTATTTATAGATTAATTTATTTATCTTAACCAAAGATCCCTCTCTCTGTATTCTTTCTAATAATAAATAATCTCTAGGTTTTTCACTTTGCTTTCAGTGTTCGTTTTGTTTTTGAGTGACAACTATATTTACGAGTTCTGTAACACGGCCAACACTAACTGGAAGAAACGTCACATAAATTTGAGTTTGTACATAAATCGCTTTTTAGTACAGTGATAAAATGTCGATTATTCACACCAAATTACTGATAAATAATGGTAAATGAAATTATTTTTTTGGTAATACTTGGCCCACAAGATAATCCACATTTTATTGCTTGAAACAGCGAATATATCGGCGAGGTTACTCAGTCTGGGGCACGATGGCCTGGACCCTTTTCCGTTTTGATTTTTGTTTCATGCTGTTTCTCGCATGTAGCAGAGATGTCGAATGGATGTAAAACAAGTAAAATAGAAAAAAAAGCAATACATAATAGAAATCAATTTAAATATCAAATTTCATGTTAAAAAAATATATAAAAAAACAATATATAAATAGTTTAGCAGTAAAAAGGAACAGCTAAAAGTAAGTAAATATAAAAACTCGTATGTATTATATTATATAAATTGTAAGGATTACCTTAACAACATTTTTAGACACTTTTATCTTATCTTTTTCAGTATATTTTTAATAAAACAAATTTAATTGACAAAGGAGTCGTGATTATTTGACAAATTCTTTTATTCACTCCCATTTCAATAAAAGTACTGTAGGGTTCGTGGCGCCTATCAATCGCTTTTTTTTCACGCTTTCTTTCACGGTATGCAGAAGTAGCTTAGTGTTAAGACAATCCACTCTCTACTTTCCGCCGAATTCCAGAGGCATTACGTGTTGAGTAGCGGAACTCAACGCCGCGTTTTAGCTTCTTCGTCGACTTAACCGTTTTTAAGAATAAAGTAAAACAAATTTTGTTTAATATATTTTCATTTAATCTAATAGACTTTTTATTAAATTAACACATACTTTAAACAACAGCTCTTTGACTAGAATAACAATTCATTATAATATTTAATCATTTCACACTTAAGTAAAACTATGACACTCAGTATCTTCCATAATCCATATTATACATACATTTTATATTTATTACACTCTAAAATTAAAATATTTTTTAAATGTATATTTAATAAAAACATCAGAAAGTGCCAGCAGCACTAAAAAGCAATTATAACCTTGTTTTAATATTCGTTTTTAGACTTCATATTTGAATTTCCTCTTTTTGAAGTCGAATATATTTATTTAATATATATTTACAATAATTTTAAAGACATACTCGTAGATGTCGTCTATCATATCGGAACACATAATAACTATTTAGTACACAATTATATTATCATTAATCTATTAGCGTAATGTAACTACATGCAGTAAATCATTTTAATACATTTTATGTAACATTTTTTGTGAAGCCTGTCTTGGGACAGGGGCACAAAGTGTGAATGTAAAACCGAATGGTTGTGGGTTCGATCCTCACTCGAGGAAGTGAAATATTTACTTAAATTTATATTTCCATTTCTTCGCTCTGGTGTCGAGGCAAAGCGCGGCGTTGAGTTCTGCCACTCGATACACAATGCCTCTAGAATTCGGCAGAAAGTGGGGAACAGAGTGTCTTAACATTAAGTTCCCTCTGCCTACCTTGCTGTGTACGGGATACAGCGTGAAGCTGATAAAATTTCTTATGTATATATATAAAAATATTCAGTTACAGAGCGAGTGACAGACCACGCACAGACAACTAACAAATTACAGAGACTACTGACTGGACTTAGAAAGTTGAAATTTGGCATGTATATAGGGTTTAGAGGGTAGGTTAGTATTACGCAAATATTCCATGTAATTCTTATTGGAAGGAGAAAGGCGATTATTAATTTTACGTCTTCGTGTTACGTCGTGTATTCACCAACAAATTTGCAGGCGACGACTAGTTCTATAAAATCCAAAAATCAATTCGAGATCACTTACGTTTCGTATTAATTATATATATAATATTTTACTAAAGACACTATAAATTTTGGCGCTAACTACATCTAATAAAGTTTATACAATAATTTAAATACAAAAATAATTATGTGTGTCGAAAGAGTAATATCACAATAGAAATAATATGATGATAAATTAAACAGTTTCGTTTGTTTTAAAGTAAAAGTAAACAGACTTTTAAAAATAGCTTAGATTGTTTTATAATTTTATATATTTAAAAATATTATTTTCTATAGACACATACACAAGGTATTACGCGTACCTGAAAGTAAAAATGAATATTAAATATTTCATTTTCTTTTTTTCTTGAGGTTTCACCTGTTAAATCTCATATGCCAAATATTTTTTGTGAATATATTGCTTTTCACAAAAATGTACGCAGTGTACTTTTGGAAGCTTAGCGCCTAAAAGCTCACCTTAAGCTCTGGCATAAGTTATAAAATTTCTCTAACACAAAATATACCTCATTTCATAACACACTTTTATTACCATAAATCCATGGTGATATGTAGATATCTGTAAACTTATTTGTATTCAAAGTACACAATACATAAATACATTTTTTTTTTGTTAGCGCCTTTAACAATTTCTCTAAAACTTAACACTATGACTAACTAACTATAAGTAATCTCCATAGTACATGTGGAATGTAATTACTTCGGTTCAATAAGCACCCTAGTGGCCGCTAGTGTTTTCTGTTTATTTCAATGTTAGTACACTGAAAACTTATTCTCTTGGTAGATCTAAATAAATCATTAATTATAAATATATTTCTGAAACCCGTTTTGTAAATTGATAATATGATTTAAATTATTAAATACATGTGTTTACTTACATTAATTTATAATTCTCCTACTTAAGCTTTACTCACTACAAAATTTAGGCATAGAATCCAAAATTTGGACGGCGGCAATGTTTAAAAGCGTTGCATCGTGTAATCCTTCCAACATAATATGTTGTTATAGTCTTGTGACATGACTAGGAAAGTTACAGTTAAAAAAAATTAAACAGGTTTATGCCCCGTTCTTATAGAAAACCATACGAAAATAATTAACAAAATATATAATTTTCAACAATTTAATTTTTTTTGCCTATACCTACGGAATATTACAGAAAGATTCTAGAAGTACGCACTAAAGTAATACTTCGGTATGTAAAGCTAACGATATGGAGGAACCCTGTAGGATAAATCATTTACATCTATTATAAGTAGTAAATAGATATAGGAAACAACATTTGGTCACATCTTGGTCGGGAAGGTCGAGTATCAACAGCAAGCTTGAAAATAAGGATATATCAGCTAAACTCGACTGAACCGCGCGCACATTTATTGTCTTTTACACATTAAAATGTAATTTTAATATTTTTAAAGAAATTATATAGCTATAAAAATATTTTATAATATTTCATTTTTGATAGCATGAGCACGCTGAGGCCATGATAGAAGAAGCTGCTCATCTGCAGCGTTATTTATAATGTTTTCAGAAAGTGCGGGAGAACAGGACATTGTACCTAAAAGAGCACCACTTGATCGGGAATGTTGTCTGCAAAGCGGACGACGCGAAGGTGATTCACTTTCGTCAGACATGGCGCGGGTGACCGTAATACGAGGTGATTGTCGACGTCTACGCTCTCTGATCATTCCTTCTTCTAAGCCTAGAGCACGACCTAGGACTACGTGTGGGGGGGCTCTTATTAAAGGAATAGCACAAGCCCGAGGCTTTGCTGATTCATCCACTGGTGTCTCTTGCAGCATATTGCATGATGCCGCACGTTGTGCTGGTCTTTCTGATCCCCTCGAACCCATCGCAGCTGCATCAGACAGGCGCCGAGTCGTCGGTGGCCTTATACAACCTGAACCGGCAGATAAAGAAGGTCTTCTTGATCCGCAAGCGCTTGGTGTTCTAGCTTGTATTTCCTGAGTCACTTCACTCTTTGTCATTCTTTTCCTTCTGTAATTCCGTAAGGCATCTCTTAAAGCTCTGCTCCTAATACCATATAGAATACCATTAACTGGTGGAGCGGCTGCTAGCAAGGCCACTGATAAGGCCGCAAGTGGTTGCGGCGGCACAGATATAGCAGGCCAAATCAACACGCAATAGTAAGGGAAGTAAAGAATTGCTAAAGATCCTAAAGGTTGAAGAACTGCTGACAACGCCCGTCTGCGAGGAGGTGGTGGAGGAGAAAATGGATTACGTTGGTGAGTTACAGTGACTTGTGCTGACAATGTGACTTCGTATATCGCAGCTGCTATTCTGTGTCGATGATATCGCGCGATCCGAAGTATTTTTAGGCTGCAAAGGAGCACGAGCGCGGTGGGTAATAACAGAGTCAACAACGCATATATTAAACAGAATCCCAAAGCAGCGGGTCCAGCGCTACAGTCCGGTGCGCAGCTGCCAAGGCCAATACTGTAGGAGAGTGGTGGCTGACCTGCCGCTAGTGGTGACAGTAGAGCTGCAAGTGCAATCCAGCCGCTAGCAACGCAGATTATCACCTAAAACAATAATTACTATTATTTATCATTTAAATTTCATATAGAATAGTTATAATAGAATAGTTAATTTACATATAAACAAAATTAAAGCGTCAAAATTCAAAATAACCGGTTTTTTCAAAGTGCATAAAAGTAAAAAATACATATTTTCAATGCATGCTTAAAGTGTAATTTTAAATTTTATTACCTGTCTGTCTGTTTGTCTTTCAGATTTTTATGGGATGTTGCGGGACTTACGCGGTAAAAAAGCTGTAACAGTACCTAGATAGATATGAAATAGCCATACATTTTTTTTTCAACACGGCAATTTGTGCGACCAAAATCTAATATACTCCCAAAACATTAAAATTACGATTTATTAAGTGTAAACAGTATACGTAATTAATGATACTGAAATAATCAACTAAACATACCTAAATAATATTAAATAATAATTTGTTGAATATGAATAATAAATGAAGTCAAAGTTGAAACACAATTATTTTACTACCCACGTGCCTTGTATAATATTAGAATATAACTAAATTCAAATATTAAACATTAATTACTAACACAACTATTTTATCCAAAGAATGGAAAAATGTGAAGAAATGAAGTCCTTTACCTAGTTAAACTCAGTATAGTATATTTAAACGATTACAAAATACAAAAATAAAAATCTAATTAATAAATAAATTCAAATTATGTTAAAACCAAATTAAAAATCAAATTAGCTTCACGCTGTATCCCGCACACAGCAGGGTAGGCAGAGGGAACCTAGTGTTAAGACACTCCGTTCCCCACTTTCTGCCGAAGTCTGGAGGCATTGCGTGTTGAGTGGCAGAACTCAACGCCGCGCTTTGCCTCTACACCAGAGCGAAGAAATGGAAATATAAATTTAAGTAAATATTTCATTTCCTCGAGTGGGGATCGAACCCACAACCAGTCGGTTTTACAGTCACATCTCGTGCCACTGCGCCACGACTAGTCTCAAATTAAGGCATTGAATATTTATTTATTATGCTAATAAATAAATAACCTTTTTAGCCGAAACAATAGCCGCATAATGCAATGGTGCAGCTATAGCGGCTGCACGATCTGCATGCAACCCACAGACAGTCCACAGTTGTAAAGGATGTAGGGCGTGTAGCAAGGCCCCGCAAGCACACGTCCCACCACCCCCGCAAAGTGCTGCGCCGCTGGCCAAGGCTCCCACCGCTCCTAGGTGTACTAGCAACACTGATGATGCTGATGCTGGCTGTGGACAAAAAGTTTTATATACTGACTGCATGTCTCTTAGATAGCCTGCTAAATAAAAGATTAAGCACAGGGCTGAGTTGCGACACAAAATATACAATGTCTTTAAAATGTTCATAAATTGAAAAAATTACCTTAATACTAAGTTAAGGACCTATCCTGGTAGCTAGATAGAGTACTACGTATTTTGTGGCGCAACTTAACGCCGTGTTTAGTATTGGCGAGACCAGGGAATAAATTAGAACGTATAATATATATATTTTGAAAACATATAGTTTTGAAAACAATATTATATCAAGTTTACCAATTTCGTCTTCTGATCGTATAGTTAAAATTACGTTTCGGCTTGTTACAGGAGGAGGAAAATACTTAAAGAAATTAATATAATCAGCTTCACTGTATCCCGCACACAGCAGGGTAGGCAGAGGGAACCTAGTGTTAAGACACTCCGTTCCCCACTTTCTGCTGTATTCTGGAGGCATTGCGTGTTGAGTGGCAGAACTCAACGCCCCGCTGGTCCTCGACACCAGAGCGAAGAAATGGAAATATAAATTTAATTAAATATTTCATCTCGTCGAGTGAGGATCGAACCCACAACCAGTCGGTTTACAGTTACACTCTGTGCCCCTGCGCCACGACTGGCCTCAATAATCATTTATTATAAAATGGAAATTAAGCTTTAATAAAAAAATGAACAAATAACTTGGCACAATAAAAGAAACAAAGATACACTGTATATATGTATCATTACTTTTTCATCGATGAAACGGAGAACGATGTATTATTTAATATTGGGCTTGACTATTTCACATTTATGTTTTCGATGGGATTATATTTTTCATTAAGTAACAAAGATTTTTTTTAATCATAAATGATATTAAATAATTCTGTTACACTTTTAATTAATAAATTGATAAAAGAACTGAATGAAGAATTAATTAACATTTTGAAGGCAAAAAGTGAGGTGTGTAATATATCTACATTTTCCTATATGTATGTGACTATTTAGTTGAGGAACGGAGTGTCTCAACACTAGGTTCCCTCTGCCTACCCTGCTGTGTGCGGGATACAGTGTGAAGCTGAAAAAAAAAGTAAGTATATAGAGTGGGGAATGGAATCAGTGTCTTAACACTAGGTTCCCAGGTTCCCTCTGTCTACTCTATTATGTGCGGGAAAAAAATCTAATTTACAATGGATTCGCTTTAGCTATACATTGCTATTTCCATAATACATTTGCTTGTGCGGAATCACGTGCAATTTTCATCGCGTTGGTATAATAGATAATATTTGTATTGGTCGAGTGTATCCCAATTAATGTCATAAAAGCGATATCAATGTTCAAAAGCCTATTGATTATTATATGAGATCGCTTTTGAATTATTATCACCAACGTTATCGTTTTCAAACGCAGATATATACACTCGTTACGATAATATTTCATATTACTTGGGATTATGTGACTGTAAGCGTGACGGTTGTGGGTTCGATTCCCACTCGGAGGAATGAATATTTAATATTTTGATTACCTCGCTCTTGTAACAAAGTAAACTCAAACTCGCTGGCTGGCTGGCTGAAATCGGAGAACGGAGTACCTTAACCTCATTAGTCGTCTTATACCAATTTACTATTACTCGTCTTTTTTTTATGGAAAAAGACAAGAGAGAAATCGGGAAGTATAACTTATAAAAGTTGACAAACGTTACTTTGCACGTGTTGCATACACGTACGTACTCAATTTGTATGATATAAACTACAATTATACTACTATTCAAACAAAAAAAGTATTTTTTCTCAATCCGTGTAAAGGTAACGATCGATTTCAGTTAAGTTCAAAATAATCAAACCTTTTATGTGCTGGTCACGTAGAATGAAAATAGTGTAGCACTCCGACAATCGAATTATCGAATGCTCTATAAAATTTTGTGAGTCAAATCTGAATTTAGATTTGTACTGGACGTGCAAAAAAGTTTAATTTTAAATAAATTACTTGTGTTGTAATATAAAAACAATTAAGGAGATAAATAATTATATGATTTATACTTAACTTAGCTTCACGCTTTATTCCTAGGGGGGTAGTCAGAGAGAACGGAGCGCCAAACGCTACGGTCTCTACATACCTCTTTCGCCTCGTCCACTGTCATCAACCTCTTCTTATTTGCCCTCTGGGGGTCCTCATGCTTTTTACGTGACCTTCCTCTAGTACCTTTGATACTGTGTTTTTCAAGGTCAACCGAGGTCTGCCCACCTCTCTTACCACCCACTTTTCCATAGTAAATCTTTTTTGCCATTCTTTCATCACTCATCACGTCGAACGACGACGTGCCCAAACCAACTGAGCACGTTCTTCTTCATTTTCACCGTGACATCCTCGCTAGTACCTGTCATTCTGTGCATCTGTTTATTGTGGATTCGATTAGCTAAGGTGACTCCGCATATCATACGAGGAGATCGCGTCTCCACGGCATTCATCTTTCTTTCATTCTTCTTCTATAATACCCACGTTTTGCTACACTACTAACACTCCATTGTGTACCGCCAAACGCGCAGCTGTGCTGACGGATAGACTATTATTTTCACACCCTTCTTTCAGAGTGTTTCAGGGTGACTAATGCCTGCATCTCGCATTCTGATTATGCAATGAGCACTGCATCATCTGTGTACAGCAGGCAATTCACATTCAAGTACCTTCAATTCCATATCGCTTTGTTTCATATAATTTAAAACAGGAAATACTCAAAAATAAAAACAGTATGAATCTAAAACATTCAAAAAAATATTATGCTTTATTCAAAATATTAAATGCGCTGAATTTTGGATTTTGTCTTTGCCTGTTGAGTGACACCAGATTAAAAATGAAAATATAAAATATTTCATTTACTCGAGTGGAAATCCATAACCTGTCGCGTTTGCAGTCACGCGCTTGTGCCCCTTGGTCTACGACTGGCCTCATATTGACCTGGCTTCTATAATATTTTTTATAAATACAAATTATATATAATAAGTAATTACACCTAACATATTGAAACATGTTCAACTCATAGTTATAATATCGATATACTTTTCCTCTTGGAAAAGCATCAAATACAGCAATTGTCATATTAAAAAGTTTCTTCATTAATTTTAAGAAAGAATGTGAAATACCATACGTTAATTTGAACAGACCCGCAGTAACTTCTAGAATTCAAGAATAATGTACAATGTAAAACTTAGTCTATGAAACTTTATGTAACTTAGTCTATAGCTCCGTGTCCTGGAAAGCCTAAAACATTTATAAAGAACATTTCTGTGTGTTTCAAGTTTTATAAAGTGAAAAGGTGACGGAAAACATTGGGCCCAAATGTAAAGAGTTAAGATATAGTTTATAAAATTGGTAATTTTTTTTATACGTTTTGAGTGTTTTCCCGACTGTTTGATATTTTCAACGACTGCTGCTTTTTTTTTCAGTAATCATCTATTTTATAGAAGTTGATTGTGTGAGCAAAAAATTGTGTGAACTTAACCTCACTTTTACCAAATCTCTCAAATTTCTAATAACTTAGCTCTCAGATTGTACCTGATTCTTTTAAATCATATCATTTTCATCTCTTTACATTCTAGGCCCAAGAATGTATGGAACCGTTTCAGTCTCCTTTGATCACCGAACTGCGGTTGCAAAACTATATTTTAATAGTGCGGCGGAAACTAACGCCGCGCCCAGCGCTCCAGTCCACGATTGTAGTATTTTTCAATAATTTTTATTTATCAAAGAAAACTGACTACTATATTGAACAGCTTTTGCTAATGTGTCATTTCCTTATTTCTTTAACATAAGCAGGTCTAATATGACTCTTGGATGTTCCAGATCATTTATTTTGATATAATATTGAGAAATTTATATCAATCGATTCCGCCGCCGCCGCTACTGATTTCCGGATATATTACATGTTGAGTTGCAGAATTCAACACCGCAGAGTAAAGAAATCAAAATATTAAACATTTCATTTCCTCGAGTATGAATCGAAACCACAACTTGTCGCATTTACAGTCATATGCGTGTGCCTCGGGCCTGCACTCAATGAATTGTAATCTCTGTCTAAATTACACTACATATATATAACCTATAATACATAGTTACGAGTAATCTGGTGTCAGTGAAACAAGATTAGTCGCCGCTAAATGATATAATGAGTTAATTTCCAATGTGCTGATGAGCGTGCAACGGCGCTAAGCGATCGGTCATGGACGTGCTAGATTGATTGCAGTAGTTAAGCCGTGTCAGCTTTAAAGTGATCCGACGAATGTCTTTTTAATGTGGTGGTCGGTGGAAGGAAAGGAAATATTTTCATTTTCTTCACGTTTGTTTGTTTTCAGGAATCCATACTTCAAAATGTAAAAACGGAATACTTATAAATGGTCTGTCAAGAAATACTATTTATATCGAGGTCGCGTAGAGGTACTAAAACAAACACACAAACTAAAATTAAATCGAATATTACCTTAATGCGCAAATAAAATCAAGCTAACTAAGCCTACAGGCTACGTTAAAGTAGAAACGCTCGTATTTAAATATGTTGTTAAGAATTATATAAAAAATGTTTATTTATTATTACCTTTACGTGGGCTTATACTCCTGCCAGACGTCCTAAATGAGGGCAAAATATGTTATACTAGCAAACTTTAATTTTACATATATTATTTACGGACTACTTCAAGACCTTTAACCACTCATACCAATCCGATGGCCCAAATATCCTCCCAGACAGAGATATACCTTTATTTGGTACCTCAGAAATGGCCCCACTTTCAACTTAGTAAATACGCTACCTCAGAAATGGCCCACTTTCAACTTAGTGAGTACGCATACTGTCTTAACTGCATATTAGACTAATAGTCCTCAAAACTTCAGCTTTGCTAAAATAACGTAGGTCTGACGGTCCTGGGATCTTAGCTAATAGGATATTTATCAATTTCACATGCCCAATAATAACTATATTGACGATGTTAAGCTTTAAACAATATTCTCGACAAATTATTAAAGAAATTAAATGCAAATTATAATTCATCAACAGGGAAATAAAATGTTGTTTAAATATATTTTTTATCAGCAATAAATCTACGTAGTTTTAACAAACAAAACAATGTTAAATAAAAATTTTACCTTGCTGAATTGGCTTCAACTGTTAAGACAAGCTAACAGAATAGCAAAAATATGTAGGGCAACGCTATGTTCACTTACAATTTCAGCACCTATAGATAAAGAGGCTGTATGCTGGATCAATAGAGTGCGCTTGTAGAGTTTAATTTTTGGCATGACAATAAAAATGTTAAAACTGTCAAAGAATGTGATAAAATTACATAAGTTATATAAAATATATAGTGTAAATGTACATAATAAATATTTTCTAATCATGCCCCCTATTTTCATACTTTTAAGGAAACTGGGGTCAAAGTAAACGATCTAGTTTCTAATATAATATGCTAAATGTGAGTCACCTATGTTATTTTTACATAATTTCAATTCATTCAATGGTAAAATATTGCTATTTTCTAAAACTTTTTATCAATCAATCAATCACACTGTATCCCGCACACTGCAGGGTAGACAGAGGGAACCTAGTGTTAAGACACTCCGTTCCTTACTTGAGTTTGTGTTGAGTTGAGAAAACTTTTTATAGAAAAACGTAACTCGTTTTAAAATAGCATTTAAACATATAAACTTGTAATTATTTATGATCATAAAATCTAATTACACTAGAAAAATCATATGATATTGATGATTTTTTACTTTGCACCTACGTAAATCTATTTTCTAGTTTCTACAATTTTGTTATATAGGCCAAATATTAGTATGTAAATTGCTCCCTAGTGAAATCTAATCCGATCTGGATGGATGATAGCCGTACAAATTATGCTCTAAGAGGCCGGCCATAATTCTCAATTAAAATGATATGTTGTGTGCTGACCATAAGAGCTCTAATATTATTATAAAAATAGATAAATTATCGTTTCTATTATTTTATAATTTTTACAAAGTTCCTGTAATAAACACACATTTTATCCTTATATTTACTTAAATTAATATTTCCATTTCTTCGCTCTGGTGTCGAGGACAAGCGCGGCGTTGAGTTCTGGCACACAACACGCAATGCCTCCAGAATTCGGCAGAAAGTGGGGAACGAAGTGTCTTAACACTAGGTTCCCTCTGCCCACCCTGCTGTGTGCGGGATACAGCGTGAAGCTGATTTTTATCCTTATAGAAGAGAAGAACGTAGAGTCGCAGTTCATAGCTTTTGGTCGAATTTAAGACATTGTGTGTTGAGTAGCGTAACTGAATTAAGCGATAATGTGACATTGTGTAAGCCCAATAGCGCGATTTTTTTTTTCATTTTTCAAACACTTTTGCAACCGTCGTGGCGCAGCGTGTGAATATAAGCGTGACACTTGTGGATTTGAATGCCATTCTGGGGAATGAAATGCTAAATATTTTCATTTTCTCGCGTTGGTAACAAGGCAGAGCGCAGCGTTGAGTGCCGCTACTCAACATGCAAAGCCTCAAAAATCCAGCGAAAAGGCACTTCCATGCATGCCTTAATGGGAACTGAGTGTGTAATAATAGTTTCCCGGATTCCCTCTCCCTAAAATTCAATACTTTCCCACTCTGGCAGGTGAAACGTGGTGTTGATTTTCGCTTTTCATCAAGCAATGTCTCAAAAGTTAAACGGATAAAGAACGGAGTGACTTAAGACAAAATTCTCTCTAAACTCTGTTCTGCGTGAAAAAGCTGCTTAAAAGTCCCTATTCCATATTACTATTTATATCAAATATCAATCAACATCTCTCAATCAAGTAAAATGATATATAATGTATATTAGTGAGTGCGAAACACTTTAGAGTAATCAAGTTTAATTAATTTCCAGTTCAATGGTGATTAATGAAATCGTGCAGTAATACATCATGTGCTGCATATTCACGTGTTGCGGTTGGATGGTGGATCTCATACAGAGGTGAGTACGTCCACCATATTTTGATGTTGGTTAATTTAAGGTTTTATTTATTTTAGTTTCACACTGTATCCCGCACACAGTAGGGTTGGCAGAGCGAATCTTGTGTTAAAACACTCCGTTTGGAGGCATTGCGTGTTGAGTGGCGGAACTCAACGCCATGCTTTGCCTCGATACCAGAAGCAAGAAATGAAAATATTAAATATTCAATTTTCTAGGGTGGGATTCGAAGTATCAACCTGTTGCGTTTACAGTCACACTTTGGGCCTCTGCGCCACGGCTAGCCTGATCATTTTTTTTTATGAATAAGATTTTTTCTTTGTTTTTATATATTATTTTATTGGAATGAAAGCTTCTGTAGGCACTTTAGTTGATTTTAGGCAAACGAGAAATATATGGTTTTCGCGTCAGCGACATGCTAGTTATATATGTATCTTTAGGTATCATCCTCGCGTCGTGTATCATCTCGAGCTAAATTTATTACATGGAATAAATTACACACGAATTCTTTGTTCTTCTTGTTGTTTAAATAGTCTTTTAATAAGTTTATTACTAAAAGATTAGGGCAGTCCTGACGCAGGGGCACAAATGTGTGACTGTAAACGGTTGTAAGTTCGATTCCCACTCGAAGAAATTAAATCTCTGGTGTCGAGGCAAAATGCGGCGATGAGTTCGGCCTCTAAACACACAATGCCTCCACAGAACTCAGTAGAAAGTGGTGAGCGGGGTATCTCATCACTAGGCTCCCTCTGCCCTCTGCCTACCCTGCGTTGTTTCCTTAAATACCATCGTTTATTATTATTGTGCAGTACAATGTGTTGAGTTTGATATCCTTGAATTTATAGTAAAATATAAAAAAAATCGATATCTTTTATTAAATATTGATATCAAAATTTTTTTCAGGGTTCTGTACCAAAAAAGATAAAAAAGGAACCCTCATCGGATCACATTGTTGTACGTCTGTCCATGTGTCCAGACCATTTATCTCAATATTATTGCGTTCACGTATCATATTTTGGCCTACGAACTTAGAAAAAGTCAAGTTTCTAACTCAATACAATCAAAAGATACGATACTACATTTATGCATCCGCTTTGCTGCATTTAGTATGAATTTCGCGGCGTACTTTAAACATACAGGACACTGTCCGTGGACCTACAGTTGTAAAATTTGGCACGTAATGAGAACTTATAATACAAATAAGATAAAAGGGAATATTTATAAATATTTCAAGAAAAAAAAATATTATTATACAAACTTATATTTGTAATTCATTACATACAAAATGAATGGATACGTTGGCAAACATAATTATGTTCGTCAACTTTTTTAAGTTGTACTTTCTGTTGACCTACAATCCTAAAATTGGAATTGAATCCTCTGTGGGCGAGTCTGACTCGTACTTGGCCGGTTTTTTTTAAATATCACTTCTCTTTGCAATGATCATGACCAAATTTTATTTTTAACCGACTGCTGTAAGAAAAGGAGGTTATTAATTCAACCTTATTTTTTATGTTTGTTAGTAGTTACCTCAGAACTTTTGACTGGGTGAAACAATTTTGATATTTTTTTTTATTTGAAAGTATCCAAATTCTCATTAAATTCCTAAAGAAAAATAAGTGTTAATCTATTGAGAACAGTGTTTCTAATCCTTCAAATAAGCCACTCCACTTCAGTGATTTCCGCTGTTCGTTATTTCCTCTATTTTTTCTTCCCGTTTACTCTTTGCGACGCAATCGTTCAGTTTAATCTTCGCTGTTTCTAAGCAAAATAAAAGTCAAATAAAGATTTTAATTTATTTTAAATAAATTCCTGTTCCTGCTGAAAATGCTTTTATTGATAGCAACACATAGATTATATGTTCCTAGAATAATATTTTATATAATTTTTAAACGTACCGGGACTCGAGAAGTGCTATCAAATATAAACCGGCAAGTGTGTCAGCTTATATGTTTACAAGGTAGACGATGTACCTCTAAACTCTATAAAATTTATTATTATCTACTATATTATGGAAATATACGTTTTTAATTAGTAATCCAGAAACCTTGTATTTCTTGGCAAGGGTAAAAAACAATATATATTTCTATGTAAATACTTATTAAACATTTATGGATTATTAATGTATAATAAATCATTTTTTTATTTCAATTCTAGCAAAGTTGGTAAAAAAAGTAGCTATTTCGACTTGATTTTTATGAAAGTCGTTTCCGAATATGTCCGAATTCGAGGATATAATGTATAGTGTAGCACACGGATTGTATTACCAGTAGCGGAGAAATAGAAATTATTCATCTCCCTAGAATGAGCATGGAACTGGCAATCATAGCGTTTACAGCCAGATGCTGCGTCCTCGTCTAAGAACACACAAAAATATAAAAATATTTATATTAGAGGATTTAAGATTTTACTTAACATATCAATACACAACGGTTGCCATATGTAGGTATATAGGTATCTATTGTACATGTAGTAGATAATTATTGTATTGCGAAATCCAATACCGTACTGAATTCCCAAATTTACTATAATCATATACGAGTATGTCTTCCTGCTGTGTGCGGGATACAGCGTGAAGTTGATTATTTCTTATTTTACATACGTCTGCTATACTGACATTTGGAAGACCTAAAGCATACGTATATAGAAACCATTTTATCCTTTCAGACTATGGACGTTTACAATGTCTTGCTGTATCAGCTCCGCGGTGTGTTGTTCCCTCGTTACCGCATCTATGTCCGGCGTCGCCCTCGGTTACAACTACTCATTAGCTGAGTACATTGACTTGAAAGGTTATTTTTTGTATTTTATAATCTTCGCCCAACCACATGTCTCTATACAGAATCTACTCTTAGTTGCCTGAACGTATTTAGATATTAGAAACACCAACTGAAATATAATCTTAAGAAAACCTTGATGTATTTGCATGGATTATCAAAATCAAGCCATAATATCCAAACGTTTGGTAAAATGCCTTTACTTGAGATTGGACTTATAATACAATAACTATTAGATATATTTACATGTTAAACCATTTATTATAATTTATTTTCTTTTATTTCAGAAACAAATGTATCGGTGTACCTGAAACGTGGTATATTTGATGATGAAATTGCCGACGACATGGAATGGCGGCGACGGGGTCACCAGCCTGTTGCTGGCCATATTGGAGAAAATAATCGTAAATGCCATTCCTAATGCATTATATTCATAAAATATTTCTCATTAACAGTATTTTGTGTTCTATTGACTATGAAGAAGAAGATGAATAATAATGCATATATCGTTAATGACTATTTTTTAAAATTTTTTTGGAGCAAGGAAATTTTCTTAATTTTGAATTCCTATTACATTTCCTAATACATTATATTCATAAAATATTTCTCATTAACAGTATTTTGTGTTCTATTGACTATGAAGAAGAAGATGAATAATAATGCATATATCGTTAATGACCACTTTTTCAAATTTTTTTGGAGCAAGGAAATTTTCTTAATTTTGAATATAAACAAATTTATACTATATTAGTCACATTAATAGTATGTATTATTTACATTATGGTAGCTCCTACTTGCACATTATTTTGTATATTTGGCTTACATCCAAGCAAAATATTTGAATTGCAATTTATATTATGACATGTCACACCTATTACAGTTCTAACTGGCTCTGACGATGTATCAACACCGGTGAAGTCAGGGCGTCGGCTTGATGACTCAATATATGAGTCTAATGATAGAAATAACTTTGAAGGATCCTTAATGAGGTTGACAGCAAAAGCTCCTTTTCCTTCTCCGATAACTACTAGTTCTGAAGTGCCAATGCATGAGGTAATTTACCATTTTATTTCAACTTATTTCAGGCCGGTGGTGGCGCAGTGGCACGAGGTGTAACTGTAAAACCGACTGGTTGTGGGTTCGATCGCCACTCGAGGGGAGCTCGAGCTCTGGTGTCGAGGTTAAGCGCGGCGTTGAGTTCTGCCACTCAACATGCAATGCCTCCAGAATTTGGCAGAAAGTGGGGAACGGAGTGTCTTAACACTAGGTTCCCTCTGCCTACCCTGCTGTGTGCGGGATACAGCGTGCAGCTGATTTGATTTTTTTTATTTTAGAACGGTTAATAATAATAATTTTGCTGTTTGATAAAAACCTTGTAATATTGTGATAAATATAGATAATAGGACAATATCCTCCGGGATCACTTGAACAACTCAAGGCTTTGCAAGGAGCTATTAACATGAGAAAAGCGGACGCTGCAGCGCGTCGAATGGAAAAGCAAAAGGTAGAAATTTTAACAAAAAATGTGCGAATTTATCAGCAAATTTTTAATTTATAATAATAATGTGTCGTATTTTATATTTTTAGATACAGCTATCAAATCAAAATCCTGATTACACAAGATCTGATCCTAATGGTAGACGCGCTATGAAATATGATATACCTCCATTTGAAACCGCTCCTACTCATAATTCTCTTCGTCAAGCGGTACCGGCAAACAATATATATGAGCAACTGAAGCTAAATATAAAATCTCGTGATGAGGACTTGCGCTCTAATAAATTATTATATACAGACGATTTTATAATTCATACATATCCATCTCCTGTTACACCACGAGCTGGTCCCGTAAGACCAAACAAACCGAAAATAATATATAACACCAGACCTTCCACTACTGCTACTAAAAGACCTTTTGTACCATCAAGAACAATTGATTCTAATCTACCTAAATCTATAGACGAAGAAATGGAATCATTTAAAGAAAAACTTATGGACGATAGATTAGAGGAACCAGGGTAAGCTGGTTACAATTTTTATATTGAATACCCTATTTAATTAAACTTTTTTTTAAATTAAATTCAAATATTTATTTATTTCATAAATGTTTTAGATATAATGGAGATGAATTTTTAAAGAAAATTAAAACACGTATTAAAAAGCCACAAGACGATTACGAAGAAGAAATCAGAGGGATACCGATACGCAAGAAGAGACACAATAGTCTTTTAAGTGCGTTAAATGCAAACATTGTATCAAATAAATCTAAAGATAGTCTTGAAAAAAGTTCGACATTGGAAAAAATTGTAAGTTTCTTCAAAGCAACAGCTCCTACTATGACTTCTACAACTTTTGAAGTGAATAGCAGCAAAGATGGGAAAAATTTGTTAACTACGTCAGATATACTAACTAAATTGTTGTCTTCACAATAACCGCTTTATGTGAATTTATTTCGTTAAAGTTATGTTTTGTCTAAATGCTTAATAAATTATTTAGATAATGTGTTTTTATTTTACTGATTTTTAACTAGAACTATGTTTTTAATTTTACTGATTTTCGTCTTTGATCGAATCGTCATTTTTATAAAGTAGGAAAAAGTTATATCGAGTAAATTAAAAAAATGTAGATGGTTATTAACATACGCATGTATAATGTAATTTGCACTGTAAATTCATAAACAATCACATTAGAAAAATTAAACAATATTTTTAAATCCATGGGATTAGTTATATCTAACTAATTAAATATCTTCAATTGTCTTTTGAAACCAGCGCGGCGCAGGGGCACAAGGGTGTGATTGTAAGCGTGACGGCTGTGGCCTCCATTGGCAATCGGAGGATGAATTCTTATTTATTATCTATTTAATTTCCTCGCTTCGGTACCAACCCGCAGCGTTGAGATCCGACACTCAAATCGCAATACCTCAAAAACTTGACGAAAAGTGAGGAACAGAGAGTTTCAATTAACCCTAGATTACCTTGCTATATGCGGGATACAACGTGAAATTGTAAAAAAAATATGTTTTTCAGTTATAATTTTAGTTTTATCCATAACAAATACAACATGTTAGAATATCAAAGGTTTCTTTACGTTTATTATACACTTTGTAGCTTTAAATAAATATTATGTAAAATTCAACGTCAAATGAACCCGTGATTTTTGTTTTTATACTCTTTTATTCTAGACACGAAATAAACTATACAGTTCAAAGTTCAGCAACACTGAACATATTAATAAAATGTGTTTGATGCGAAATTTATCTTTTAAAATACTATATCAAACATGCTGTTACGATATATGCCGTATGATAAAAATATTTTTATTTGCATATTATATTTTTAATAATATGCAATTAAAAATATTTGAGGCCAGTCGTGGCGAAGGGGTACAAAGTGTGACAGTAAAACCGACTGGTTGTGGGTTCGATCCCCACTCAAGGAGATGAAATATTTACTTAAATTTTTATTTCCATTTCTTCGCTCTGGTGTAGAGGACAAGCGCGGCGTTGAGTTCTGCCACTCAACACGCAATGCTTCCAGAATTCGGCAGAGCGTCTTAACACTAGGTTCCCTCTGCCTACCCTGCAATTTTAACGAATTAACAGTGACTGGTGATCAATCCTTTCGTTTAGTATTGCCATTAGAAGCACAATAAATTAATAATACTACTTATATTAAATTTATTAATATTAATTAATTATTATTAATTAATTATTAGGTACGTTTATCCGTTTTGCATTACATTTTTATTGATCAAAAATAAGTAATTAGATTACCTAAGAAGTACTTTATTTAAAGATAAAATTCGTTTTATTTAAATAAGATTAGATTAAAGATTAAATTATAATGTATTATACAAAAAATATAATTGAAACTGTTTCATTGTAAAAACACCAGTTCTTTTTTTTTTCAGCTCTTCTCAGCCTTGCCGCCTTGATATTCAACGATTTAAAAGTGTCAGCGACGATCAAATGTATTTAAATATAGAATATTTTGAATTTTAATTTACCCTATTAAATAGAACATAATCTTTATTTATCATCTTAATTTTTCAAAATTATAAGTTTATTCTTTTTTATAATAATATTAATATTACTATATCAAAACATCCTAAACTCTAGTCCACATATATTTCTCAATTTTAATTATGGCTTTAAAAATCTTCACTCCAGAAATAGATACGGTCAAAAATAAAATTTTTTACACAACATTCATATGGCAAAGCAACATTTTATATTAAGCTATTATACATAGTATATGCCGTTTTTAATGAAGCTTTTCTGACAATATATAATCCGTTTGTCAGTTCAGCTAGAGGATGAAATGTCGTAATATATATATAATACATATACGTGTGGATTGAAAGAGATATTGCCTATTGAAACGATCACAGGCGAGTCGGCTGTCAGCTCTCAAAGAAATAATATAAATAAATACAGTTTAATATCGATATTTATTATTGTATCAAACATATTGGCATTTCAATTTTTTGTATTGAAATGGTCTGTGAACAAAAGGCGAAAAACGATTGCGGACTAATGTCTAACTAGTATAGGTTACACAAGTGTGTAACTGGGTTTAGTGAACTGGGAACCTTTACCTTTCATATAAAACAAGTTAGAAAGGGAGAACCGAGTTCTATTATTCCCGTATGCCAAAATTTGTAACTTTGCGTGTTCACTGGTAAAAATCAACTCAGCGTTTCGTCTTGTCAGAGCGGGTAAATGAAAATAATTTACTCTCCGAGTGAGAATAGTGTCATCAGGTAATCATCTCTCAGCCCCCGAGGGGAAGAAGGGAGACGGCTTCAGGGTAGATGACCCTCTGGCCGTGGATCTAACTCCGCCCATTAATATGGACGTGGCGTTGTGTTGACCATAGTAAGCCCGGACAATTAATTATCTTAAGTAAGGCAGGTATGAGAAAACGAGGGGATGATGGAGGTCAGTCCAACCAGGTGAGACCCCTGGTTCCCCAGAAGAGGCCCAGATTAAGCAACCAGCACCTAAATGGGCTCTTGTTTGTTGTGTCCTTCTTATTGGGGTGAAATTTAAATATATTTATGTAGATATGTGCGTATAAGGCAAAACTTTTGTAAAGTAGACTAAAAATATCACAAACAAAGAAAGTAATTTATTTTCTAAACAATTGACTGGGCAAAGGTCGAACAGCTCAGTGGTTAAGAATGTAGGTAAAAATATGTGTAGATGATGTAGATACAATAGGATTTTCTTTTACCTATATTGTATGGCATAAAATATTTTAATTTAATACTTTATAAGTAAAAATACATCATTATATAAAAACACGGACACATTCAATGGTTAGAAATTCGTGCTATTATATAACAGTTTTCCCAAATTTATAATATATTCAGGCCGCTCGTAGCGCAAAGGCACAAAGTGTGACTGTAAAATCGACTGGTAGTGGGTTCGACCCCCACTCAAGGAAGTGAAGTATTTATTTACATTTATATTTCATTTCTTCGCTCTGGTGTCAAGGTAAAGCGCGGCGTTGACTTCCGCCCCTCAGCACGCAATGCTCCAGAATTCGACGGAAAGTGAGGAACGGAGTATCTTAACACTAGGTTCCTTCTGCCTACGGCGCTGTGTGCGAGATACAGCGTGAAGCTGATTTTAATAATATATTATCGTATATACTTCCACCTATACAGTTTGAAAGGTTCGTGATGAAAAAGCATTTGATGACTTTCTTATCAATATTCAATGCGTTATATACATTTAAACTGTAGGTATATCGACCGAGCGCGTTCCATCCAAGGAGCTACTTTATTAAACACGGCTACTATTACTTACGTCCGCCCCACGGAGTCAAATAGACTGAATCTTTCATCCCAACAGCCTACTATCATATTCAAACAACGAAACTCGGCTTTGTAGCGTTTCGATCCCTCGCCCACTCACTTTTTAGGTCTTTAATGTAAACAAATCTTTGAAACTCCTACAAAAATGAAAGATATTATTAAAATTTTAACAAGTTACGTTTGAAACTTTTTTAGTTTTAAAATAATAATAGAATTAAATAATTCTCATGACTAACAAGTCATCAAATAAACATATTTCAGTACTATATTCATATAGTTGTTATTAAAAATAATCTTTCTTTTCTACTTTTATTTATCTTTTGCCCATTTAAAATCAGCTTCACGCTGTATCCCGCACACAGCAGGGTAGGCAGAGGGAACCTAGTGTTAAGACACTCCGTTCCCCACTTTCTGCCGAATTCTGGAGGCATTGCGTGTTGAGTGGCAGAACTCAACGCCGCGCTTAACCTCGACACCAGAGCGAAGAAATGGAAATATAAATTTAAGTAAATATTTCATCTCCTCGAGTGGGGATCGAACCCACAACCAGTCGATTTTGCAGTCACACCTCGTGCCGCTGCGCCACGACCGGCCTCATTCCCGGCTTTTGCCCATTTAGGTTTCTTTAATTAAAATATAATAATACATATTCCATAACATTCTAGTCCAAATAACGCAACACTTAACTTTGACACTACTTTAAGATGCGCTACACAGAAAAAAAAATTATGTACACATTCATTTCGTACATTAAGGTTAACTCAACTTCAATAAGCCACCCTATTTCCATTTTTCCACCCATTGCTTCCAAGTGACCACTAGAGGCCTGTCCACTCTGGAAAATATCTATACTTTCTATACAAATACAAAAAATCGGAAGAGTTTGTTTGTTTGTTTAAACGCTAAGATCTCTGGATTTACTAGTACGATTTACTTTCTTTTTGTTTCCTATGAAAGCTGAATTCTTCAGGAGTACTATAGGCTATAATATATAGCCTATAGAGCTCCTGTATATATATGTATATATAGGTTATATAATATTATGGTGTAAGTCATAATTAGCCTAAATAACAAAATTACAATAATAAGAGACGCCATTGAATTGCTTCAAGCGCGTGCGCTGTAAAAATAATTAATTATATGTCAATAAGTTGTATGACAAACATATTCAATTTAATTATTTCTAAAAAAAACATATATCTCTTTACTCTCTTATAAATAAGTGACAATAAGGCATTTTGTGACAAAAATTTTTGAAATTGTAAGGTGACATTTCATTGTCTTTTATGTGAAATAAAAAATGTATATTGAAACTTACGAGCGAAAGTTATTTCATCATCAAGAAAATTTAATGAAGATAATCTTCGGCTTTTATAGCATGTAATTTGTACGTATACTTTTCGAGAAAATGTAAAATTAAAATAATTTAACGCTCTGTTTACGGCCGCAAGCCTAGGCTCGAGTCCCGCGGGGGGCGCCCTTGCCGCCGATGACGTCCTATCATACAGCCACGTAGTATTCATAATTGAATGTATTAATCTGTTGGGAAATGCAGCATAATAAAAATATTATAGGTGGTATGCGGACGAAGCCGCGAGTGGTTAGTAGCGATGTACGTGTTTAGCTGTACTTGCCTACATTTGCCACCATTGTAGGCAATTATAATTGCCTACTACTTCTACTACTTTTTTAGAAGTATACAAATTGCATTCATTGAATTGTATTTTCAAAATGCAGTTTGAAATTAATAATTAATAGAAAAAGAAGAAACGAAAGATGTCATCGTTTACATCTATCTGACAGACTGACTATCGAGTGAGAAAATATCATCAATATATAGACATTTTGAAATAAATATGTCTAAGTCTTATAAAACCCTCCTTAACAAAAGACCAATTGTCTTTTTTGTATCAACGTTTTAAGTGTTCCATTAAAAGTCTTTTCTCGGTAAGATTAAGCCACAGATTAAACTTGAACGAATCTGTTTTCTTTTCAAGCTTTATTCTATATATTTTTTATTTGTTCTGTATATTTTTAATATAACTTTAATATATTTATATTTTTCTCTCTCATTCTTTATATATTAAATTTTTATTTAGTATTAACGTTTACAAAATTTTGTGCTTTAATAAATTCGAGAAGAATATTTTAAATGAGTACACCATTTTTTTTATAATTTAATTACGATAAGGATACAAAAAAAAATCTTTCATAATCTGCATGAATAACTAATAAATTTAAGAATATTTTGAAAAATTTCCAGTTATAGCAAAATACAAATGTTCTACATGTGTATATATACATTAGACATACACAGTGTAATAATATGTGTGTTGTACATAGACCTGTCTGCCATTCCCATATTATAAACAGTAAATATATACATATGTTTCTACTAGCGATACTACAACTTATTTATTAGATGAATGTATGTCTTAGTGACTGCTGCTTCGATCTTAGTCTTGTTCTTGTTCTTAAATAAATAAAAAATAAATCAGCTTCACGCTGTATCCCGCACACAGCAGGATAGGCAGAGGGAACCTAGTGTAAGACACTCCGTTCTCCACTTTCTGCCGAATTCTGGAGGCATTGCGTGTGGAGTGCCAGAACTCAACGCCGCGCTTAGCCTCGACACCAGAGCGAAGAAATGGAAATATAAATTTAAGTAAATATTTCATCTCCTCGAGTGGGGATCGAACCCACAACCAGTCGGTTTTACAGTCACACTTCGTGCCGCTGCGCCACGACTGGCCTGGTTCTTGTTCTTACGCATTCTATAGTTAATAATTATATTCGACAGCCGATATTTTAACATAGGATATATTAAAATATCGGCCATATTTCAAATTTCTAACCTAAAGTTACGAATATAGTTATATATTTATATTTTTATAAAAAACTACAATAAATATATTTTATAAAAAATCACAAGCGAAAATACCTAAATATAAACCTTTTAAGTACCTTATATAAAAATTTACCTGTTTAGTTATAACAATTACGAACAAGATGTAGGCGTTGAGCAGCAATCCGACAGCGGAGATGACGGTGACGGCGACACTCAAAGCGAGCGTCACGGCCTCCTCGCCTCGAGCCTCCGTCCCGTTCATCTCCATATCACCAGCTATCTGTCCTCGGTTGCTTCCCTCTAGCTACACCATGACGCTGTGCAGGTTTCTATGGAGCACCCCCTCATCTTACTGCTGCAGCTGCGTTCCATCGCATTTCGAGTGATTTTAATCTGGAAAATGAATATAGGTATTGTTAGGATTATTTTTTTCATTTAACGTTTTGGCATATAAATCATGTGAGAGCCGCATTTAGAACATGTGAGTTAAGACACTCCGTTGCGTGTTGAGTGACGAAACTCAACACTTAACTTTTTGTTACCAGAACTAGCAAATAAAAATAATTAACTTTTTCCATTGGGAATTGAATACAAGACTATTGCATTTAAGTCAGTCCCACCATGATGGCTTTTTTATATTGTTTGTGTAACAATATGTATACAATCCCATAATAATCAATGGAAAATAGCTGATCAGGTACAAAAGTATTTTGTTTGGTTATATTAAATATCAAAACCCTTAGAAATTCGTAACATAATAATGAATTGTCTAATTTAATGTTTGATCTAAATATATTAGATATTTGAGCAAAGTTTTAATAGTAGGTTTCATTTCTTAATCGAGACTATTTAGAGTAGTTGTATATACGTTCATATAACATATTTTTATTTTTGTATATACGTTGTATATACGTTCATATAACATAATCAAATTTTTACTAAATATAAATTAAATAAAAAAATAAATCAGCTTCACGCTGTATCCCGCACGCAGCAGGGTAGGCAGAAGGAACCTAGTGTTAAGACACTCTGTTCCCCACTTTCTGCCGAATTCTGGAGGGTGCTGAGTGGCAGAACTCAACGCCGCGCTTAGCCTTGACACCAAAGCGAAGAAATGGAAATATAATTTTAAGTAAATATTTTATCTCCTCGAATGGGGATCGAACCCACAACCAGTCGGTTTTACAATCACACTTTGTGCCCCTGCGCCATAACATAAATATAAATATACTATATATTACAGAATACAGAACATATCTGGTCCAATTCCTCCTCACCAAGCAAATGGCCCAAGTGCAAATTGAGAACTTGGCATCCTATATGCTAAGTTAGCCAAACTAATATCAAACTGAGCTGCGGCTCTAATGTGCTCCATTACAATACCAACTAACTGAAAGCTAATTCATAGTAGCAGGTATCTGTTTCCAGTGAAATTTTACTACTTACTTCGTAAATTAGTTATTTTTGATAGAATATTGTATTATATACAGTATTGTATTATATACAGTATTGTATTTTGTACATGTATCATATGCAACATTATATTTGAGGCCTGTCGTGGTGCAGGGACACAAGCATGTGTCTGAAACACTGACGGGTTGTGAATTTGATCCCCACTTGAGGAAATTAAATATTTAATATTTTCATTCGTTTGCTCTGGTGCCGAGGCAAAGCGCTTCCTTGAACACGCAATGCTTCTAGAATTCCGCGGAAATGGGGAGAGGAGTATCTTAGCACTGGGTTCCTAGGTTGCCTTCTTGTTATCTGCAGGATATAGTGTGAAGCTAAAAAAACGTATAAGAAATGCTTGATACACATTGTCTCTCATTGGGTAGGTCAAAAGTAAACCACCATAGGCAACGACTACGATAAACTTTCCATCATTTCTACTTAACATTATTGGTGAAGATAAGAAAACCCCCAAACAGAGAGTTCCAGTCAAGAATCTTCTAAAACAATTTTCAATTTCAAACTTTTGAGAATCACGATATTCAAAGATGAATTCATACTTCGAATTCAAGAATAGAAAGACGAAGCGATTAAATGTTCTTGTAAATTATAATATGCAAAATTTTGTGCCTTCGAAGGAAGTATACAAATTTAACCAAAAATCAACTTCACGCTGTATCCCACACATAACACAAAAAAAGTATAAACTTTGTTTTTCTTTATTCTATTGAATAAAATGAATATAGATTAGACATAGGAACATATAGAGTCGTGACTATGTATTTTAATCATGTTCCTTTTTCGTTTAAAAACAGGTTGGTACTAGTAATATTTTAAACAGATTTAAATTTTCCGACCCTTACGAAACCCTTAAGAAACGTGTTAATATCACAATAGAGATGCCAAACCTCCTACTCTAGTTGTTAAAACTATAACACATCTTGCTTGTGATAATTTTAAAAATATCTTAATAGATTCGTAAATGAAGGATATATTTTACTATTTTTGGAGAATCATTATATTATAGAGGCCGGCCGTGGCGCAGCGGCACGAGGTGTGACTGCAAAATCGACTGGTTGTGGGTTCGATCCCCACTCGAAAAGATGAAATATTTACTTAAATTTACATTTCCATTTCTTCGCTCTGGTGTCGAGATTAAGCGCGGCGTTGAGTTCTGCCACTCAACACGCAATGCCTCCAGAATTCGGCAGAAAGTGGGGAACGGAGTGTCTTAACACTAGGTTCCCTCTGCCTACCCTGCTGTGTGCGGGATACAGCGTGAAGCTGATTTATTTATTTATTAATTATATTATACAAAAAAGATAATGTTATATATAGGTATTTGATAAAAAAAATACCAAGAAATAATTTATTCTTAACCTTCTTAAAGTGTTCGCTCTGACCACTAAGCCGGGTACAGGAGGCGCGAGTTCGAGTCCCGCTACGTTCAAATTTTTATACGTTTTCTAAATAAGTAAGAAACAATTTAATTTCATTTCTATTAAACTTCACGTTGTACGCGTTGAGTAGTGTAAGACAACGCGGCGCTTTGCATTGTTACCTAAGAAATGAAAATATTAAAAAAAAAAACATTTTACATTTCCCCAAGGCATGGAACTCGCAACCTCTGCGACACAACGGCCTTAATTCTGATATTAAAATTTACTGTATTCAAAAATTTTCAAGTCACATATTCTCGGTAGCCTCGTAACAATGCTTAACTTACGTTCGCTAGTGTTGACTGACATCAAACATTCAAGAGTGAATACGTTAAAAAGGTCTTTAAGTTTTAAAGCAACGAACGGTTGAAGGACATTAAACACAGGGCAACGCTACTTAAATACTGCTTAAAATTTATTTTATTATGTATGTATGAACCTGCTTCAGGTTCAGAAGGATATAATCAAAATAGATGGGTAATATTTTAGTTTTTTTAAGCTTAACGGAAGAAGATCGGGGGACCTAGTGTTAAGGTGGTCCGTTCCCATTAATACACTTGCATTCTCCAATTTCCAACAAATTCTGGAGGCATTGGAACTCAATACCGCTGAGCTTTCTCTCATTACCAGTGCGAGATAATGAAAATATTCAATATCTCATTTTCTCGAGTGGGAATCGAACCTGTCCAACCACAACCTGTCGCATTTACTGTCGCACTGTGCACCAAGCCAAGACTGTAAGCCCCACGACTGACCTCGAACCTTTTAGAGATTATATCTAATATGCAATGCACTCAATACAATAACGAAATCCCACATTTCTATCCAACATAATTATAATATTTAAATTCGCTATTTATCTTTAAATATAAGTTTGTCAACACAGTCTGTATGCAATGCATTTAAAATTAGAAACATATGTGGTTGCCCCGAAACTGTCGTTTTTCAAGAAAAGCATTGTCGTCTAAATATTAACTTTATGTAATTTTATTTATTATTACTATAATATATAAATTGTGACAGGTGGAGGATTCGATTCCCACTCGAGGAAAAGAAATATGTAATGTTTTCCTTTCCTACCTATGGCAACGAGACAAAGCGCTACGTCGAATAACGCCACTCAACACCAGATGCCTCGAGAGTTAGGCGGGTACTGGATAACAGATGTATCTTAATAAAAATGGAGTATGACATGTGAAAGATAATCCCAGGTTCCTTCTGCCTACCCTGGTATGTCCGGGAAAAATAGGGATTGAAACAAATAATGGTTTATAGCTTTGAGCGAATGGGTCAATGGGAATCAGTTTCTTTACCTTAGCTTAGTTTTTTTCCCAAAAAAGACTCTAATCGTAATTAATATTATAAAATTTAAATACTTCTCCGAAATAGTCCAAAATAGTCCGATTTTTTTATATAAAATAATGATTAATCTAATTAGATTCATTAGTAATCTGCTTTAAAAGTAAAAAACACAAATAAATAAAAAACTTTTTGATTGAACCTAGGTACTTATGTGAGTCATGCCACTAAAATATATCATTAAATAAAAAAAACTTTATCAACCTTTCTCTCTTTACTATCTTTGTCCGACATCATTGAATATATTATATTTTAATTATAAATACATATGCTCTACTACAGATACGAGTACAATATATAATTTTTATCAGCCTTTAAATATTTTATATTATCTACGTATTTCATTTCCACTGCCTGCTGCACAATGGCATCACGTCCGCCATTTTTACTTACACCCGCATCTAGAAGCAGTATGGACCTGTTGAATGGCTTTTACAGCGTCGTTGCTTCTAATGACCGCTATCACGTCGAGTCCAAGATGGAAAATGTTACTAATTTACTGCTTTTTACTGTTCCTAAGGGTAATATATCACAGAATAATGTCAAATTACGCAGAAAAGTGCCAAGCCAAACTCAACACGCAATGCCTCGAAAATGAGGAAGCGGGGAACGGAGTGTTTACCATTCTATATGCGGGATACACTGTGAAGTAAAAAAACAAGTAAAAAGCTAAGAACATATATGTGGTTACTTACAAATCTAAAGCAAAAACCAACCTCAAAACATTTAAAAAATATCAATATTTTTGTATAGCACATATTATTAAAGAAAATAAAAATATTACTTACACATACTTATAGGTCTTAAGTCTAATGATATGCTGTAGGCAAGGGTGGAAAGTAGAAAGCATGACTAAATCAAACAAACAACAAAAAAATAATGACCAAGGACATCTTAGAGATTTTTTTTTATTTATTACAAATAAAAAATAAATTAATCCCGCACACAGCATGATAGGGAACCTAATGTGAAGACACTCTGTTCCCCACTTTCTGCCGAATTCTGGAGGCATTGCGTGTTAAGTGGCAGAACTCAACACCGCCCTTTGCCTCGACACCAGAGCGAAGAAATAGAAATATATAAATAAATATTTCCTCTCCTCGAGTGCGGATTGAACCCATAAACAGTCGTTTTTACAGTCACTTTGTGCTCCTGCGCCACGACTGGTCTCAAAGAAGTAATAAGATAAACAATATAATGGCTTTGACCACATCTGTGGTCAAAGCCATTCAATCTAAATTACATCATAAGCATTTCCGAACGAACGACGAAATCTGATATATAGAAGCTTGTAATAGCGTCGAATCTCAAAGAAAATGTAAAAGGATCGAGATGACGCATTGTTACAATTTCATATATTGAGAATATTTCTTATATTAATAGATTTAGCTGCATGTAACCATTTCGTGGTATATATTTAATTTTTACAATTAACTATAATGCATATAATGCAACTATGTTTAAATGTTTGATTGTCTCAAAAAGAATTTTAACATTATTATTATTATTATTATCATATTATTATTAAGACCATCGTGGTACAATAGACAGCTCCGGGAAAGATAAAGTGCGGCGTTCAACTGAGCGACTCAACACGCAACGTCTCGAATTCGAGCGGAAAGTGGAAAACAGTGTGTTGTAACTAGGTTGTCTCTGACCTCTGTCTACTGTATGCAAGATTTAGTGTGACAANTATATATATATATATATATATATATTATAAAATGAAGATGTATGCAATGAGAAGATACTATCACTTCAAAATGGTACCATCCTTAATGTTATTTTTCTGATTGATATTTAAACATACAATTCCTACAAGCTTTCGGTGCTACTAGCTACGAAAGCCAAAAAAATAAAAAAAAATAACCACATTACAACATTATTCTAAGAAGATTTAAGTACACAAACAAAGTAAATCCGTAAACAACAATCTCATTTCCTACACAACAACATACACCTAGCTAAAGCAATATCTTTTTATTCTGATGGAAGCAACAGATGGGTGTTTCAAGTTTCCACGGAGACGCAATTAGTGGGGTGGCGTGGCGGTTAATTCGTTTACTCGTTTCTACGTAACACTCACTTCTGGTGTCTTGTAGAGTCACTTATTAAGCATATACTGGTGACACAATAATGTATGTTGTTCTAATAATAAATGTGAATGGTTCTAATGAAAATGGTTGTTCTTATGTTTTTCGTTTCCGTGAACACCTTAGTCATTATTATTATTATCATCAGCTTCACGCTGTATCCCGCACACAGCATGGCAGGCAGAGTGAACCTAGTGTTAAGACATTCCGTTTCCCACTTTCCGCAGAATTCTGGAGGCAATGCGTGCTGAGTGACGGAACTCAATGCCGCGCTTTGCCTCGACACCAGAGCGAAGAATAAGAAATAGAAATATAAATTTAAATAAACATTTAATTTCCTCGAGTGGGGATCGAATCCATAACCAGTCGCGTTTGCAGTCACACCTTGTGCCTCTGCGCCACGGCCGGCCTCAACAAAGCTTTAACTGATTTTCTATATTAACTGAAATGTATTGTGTTATTATGTATCTTTGTAACAAGATTGACACACAAAATATGTATATGTTTTTTTTTCATTTATTATATATCTTTTAATAATATTTTTAATTGAGTTTGTTTGTTACAATTGTAACATGATTTGAAATTACGCCTCTTGACATTAATAGAAATTTTTTGATCATTAAGGTCTCAAAAGATAAGTTATTGTATATTTGTTTGTATGTAAAATATTATCTAGAGAAAAAAGAAACGTGTAAATGGACTGAAAGATTAATTGACATATAAACCGTAAGCAGAACTCGAAATATATTTTATGAATTTAAATAAATAATAAATCAGCTTCACGCTGTATCCACACATAGCAGGGTAAGCAGAGGGAACGAGAGAAAATGTTAAGACAACGTTCCCCACTTTCCGCCGAGTTCGGGAGGCATTGTCTGTTGAGTGGAGGAACTCAACGCCGCGCTTTGCCTTGACATCAGGGCGATGAAATGAAAAATATAAATGTAAGTAAATATTTAATTTCCTCGACTGAGGATCGAACCCTCAACGAGTCGATTTTACAGTCACACTTTGTGCACCTGGGCTACGACTGGCCTCATATTCTACTATATACTCAGTTATTTTCTTAAATTTGCTTATTTTACGACTGGCTTTTTTTTATTTAACTAAATAATGATATTTAAGTAAAGCTTTGCATTGTAAAACAGCTTACTAGAGATTCATTAGATAATCCAATTTGCTTGATTAGAATTCATTGAAGCACATGCTGATGCGATTACAAGATTCTGACCCGTCTGTATTTTGGAAAATTATTTTCATTATAATATACGAGCACGTAATCTTAAATACTTTTGTATTATTAAACCATGTTATTAGCTATGATCAGTTCCACGCTGTATCCCGCACACAGTACGGTAGGTACAGGGAACTTAGTGTTAAGATATTCCGTTTCCCATTTTCCGCGGAATTCTGAAGGCATTGTGTGTTGAGTGGAGGCACTCAACGTTAGACAACGCTCGACACCAAAGCTAAAAAATGAAAATATACATTTAAATAAACATTACATTTTCTCTAGGGGGGATGGAACCCACAACTAGGCACGTTTACAGTCACACATTTGTGCTCCTGTGCTACGACTGGCCTCATCTGGTCTTATTGGCAATAATATGTAAAAATATTTACCATCCACGTTGGTGTTACCGATATTCTTATATACTTGTAATTATTTTACATGCACGTAGTATACCTATATAATATTTTTTTATCAAAGGTTATTTTTGGATTTTTTTTTCAAAGTTTATCCTACTATAAAAAATACTCTTATAATGACTATTTTAATAAGACAGACTCTATAATGATTTTAATTTTAGATAATCAAACAATTTTTTTTAATAATACATTATCGACAGAACCAAGTAAAGCGTTTCATAAATTTAAAATGTAGACATTATACCCAATATTTCTTCCCTTTTATTAAGTCCATTGAGTAAGGTTCCTCCTGCTTTTTTCACATTAATGCAAATTGCTCAGTTGTTTAACGCCTTACTGGAAAATTTCGTTATCAGGTTTCACAAGCAAGGATTCACTTTTAAGAATCAGAGGTTTTGAGTTTCAACTCTCTTATTAATAGAACTTCCTACAACTTTACTTTTAAGACGAAAAAATATTTTATTGAAAACCAACTTTCCATAGGGTGTTTTGCGAAAACTATACTCGTAAACATTAGCGATAAATATTGCAAATTATTGAAATATAGCGCTTATAGACTATTTCGTAGCATTGAATACAAGAAACCAACAAAAGAATTTCGACGCCTTGGGTAGTTTATCGTTATATCGTTAAATCGAGGCGTTCCTCGATGGACTATATATTACTTTACTATATTCTTTTTCTTCAGCTCCGCACTTTTTATATAATAGGATAGTCAGAAAATCCTGGTGTAAAATCAGAAAACACTAGTAGCTTAGTGTAAAAGCCAATACGAGATGTTTGATATTGAGTGGCGGAACTTTGGTTCTAACTATTATATTATACTTTGGTAGGAAAGTTAAAATAACATTATTTTTAGCTTCACGCTGTATCCCGTACATAGATGGGTAGGCAGATGGAACATGTCAACCTAGTACTAATACACACTGTTCCCATTAAGACACTTCCGTTCCTCACTTTCCACGGAAATCTGGAAATAAAGATAATTATTCCCCTCAGTCGAGATATATACACACAAACATTGATTTCTATAATGAAGGAAGAAGGAAAATATAATATCCGTATTACTTTGTATACTTCATGTACAACGTAATATGAAACTCATATGAAATACCGCTATTGTGATATGGAACTACTCAAAACTTATAATTTGTTATATGATATAATCATATAACTTAATTTACAGGTTTATATTGTCATATTCAAATTTTTATGCATTGTATTTATTTATTATGTCGATTTGTATAGTACAAATGTATTTGCCGGTAAGTACTCAATTAGCCTTCTCACATGTATGTATGTAAAAAGGCTAATTGTTGTGCAACTTTGGAAACTATCCAAGAGAAAAGAGGCGCGGGTTCAAATCCCGCTACGTAAATTTTTTTATACGTTTTCTTAATATTTTTTTCGTATAGGTTATATGATGTGCATCTTGAAACTGTAAAGTCCATCAGAGATCTTGGGGTTATACTGGATCACAAGCTTCATCTTGACTTTCATATTTAAAGTATTGAAAGTAAAACCTTTAAGATGTTATGCGATATTTTGTCTTCGTTATACGATCTATAATAGCAAAAATTTTTGTCGTCTTTCTTCATACCTTACTCTTTATAAGGCTGTAATTCGCTCCCAGGATGAGTACGCTGTGCCTATATGGAACCCGTATAATAAGTACATAGTATGTCTTGAAAGTGTTCAGATTAAAGTTTTACGTGCCATGCAGTACAGATGCTATGGCAATCAAATATCGTATGTGCAATTGCTTAACGATTATAAGCTCATTAGATTACAAGCAAGACGTAAGCAGCTTGAAGCATTATTTTTATATAAATTATGCCACAATAGTTATGATTGCCCTAATCTAGTCAATCAAATTTGATATTGTATACCAACTAGAACACATTGCCGCAATCCTTGTCAATTATTTGCAACCAATCGTTGTCGCACAAATGGCGGTAATCGTCGACCACTATACAGTGTTGGTTATTACATTTATGAATTTTGTTATGCTGTTCTTTTATTTAAATGTATGTGCACTGTTTGTTTACACCAATAAATAAAAAAAATAAGTATTAAATTGTTTCTTTCCTAAGTGTGGTTCCCACTTTAATATTATAGTATAAACAAAAAAATATATTTCTTTTTCTTATAAAAACGGAACATACTGTAGCTTGACATTTAAAACGTACGCGTAATTACTAGGGGTCGCAATCTGGGATCCCGGGATTCAAAAATCCCGGGATATCGGACTAAATATACGTCTTCAAAAACCCGGTTTTAATTTTACAAAAAACCGGTATTTTCGATATTTTCGGATTTTACAAAATTAAAAGTTACTTATTCGAATTAAAACGTGCCTGCTATTAAACATACATCGGCAAAAGTAAGCGATGAGTTTTCCTCAAAATCTGGAATTTTACGACATTAACCGAGTTTGACCAGCCCGACCAACGAACGCGCGAATACCGTATTTTCTCATTGCGCGTTGTTGTTGCACGCTGTTCTTGCTCGTCGATGATCCAGGTGTCATTTTTTTCGTTAATGTTGATTAATATATTATAATATATATTTTTTGTTTTAAATATGTTAAATAATATACCTATAAGATATTTTTGATAAATATTATTACTAAAGTGATTTATTATTATACTGTTTATTATAGATAGAAGTTGAGAGTGAAAGACGAAGTCTGAAATGCGGTAAGTCAGCGAGAGCAGATGGAGTTACTGCCGAGATTATCAAATATGGTAGGCCACGCGTCTTGGACTTGTTCTGGTTTTTGTGCAATTTATGCTGGAAATCCAAATGGAGGTCTGAAAATGGAGGTCCCAGACGATTGGCGAGGTGCGGTCATCGTGCCTTTGTACAAAGGCAAAGGTTCACAGATAGACTGCGCAAGCCATAGGGCTATCAGTTTGATTAGCTTAGGTAGTAAAGTTTATGCTAAAGTTTTAGCGAGAAGAATTCAAGAGAGATCTAAAAGCCTGTTGTGGGAGGTCCAAGGAGGCTTTAAACCTGTATGGATCAGATCTTTTCCCTCCGCATGATCACGGAAAAATTTTTGGCCGTTAACCAAAAAGTTTTCTGTGCTTTTGTGGACTTGGAAAAGGCGTTTGACAGGGTTGTAAGAGCGAAGTTATAGGAGATATTACCCCGATACAATGTGAGCGGACCCTTGCTGCAGGCTGTAAATTCTGTTTACAGAGATCACGCAGCCTGCATGCGAGTAGGAGCTGGCATGTCGCCCTGGTTTGACATCCGTTCGGGTGTTAAACAAGGTTGCGCCATGTCAGCTTGGTTGTTTAATTTGTTGAAACAAAGTGACATGGGAGTGAAAGTAGGTGACCTGAATGTTAATTGCTTGCTGTACGCAGATGATGCAGTGCTTATTGCATTATCAGAATGCGAGTTGCAGGCATTGGTCACCACTGTGAAAGAAGGGAGTGAAAATAATGGTCTAAGCCTCAATGTGAATAAGACAAAGGTTCTGATTTTTGGAAGAGATGAAGAAAGGGCGGAATGCAAGATCAGTGTAAATGGTAAGATATTAGAACAAGTGAATGAAGTGGTATACCTGGGAAGTATGTTCGGTAGAGATGGTAGATACGAGATGGATGTGGAAAGGCGTATTGCTGCCGGTAACAAGGTTAACGGAGCCTTAGCTGCATTGATGAGACCACTAGGGATAAAGCGTGAAGCTAGTTTAGTTTAGTTTTTGTTTGTTATAATTAAAAATTGTTTTATTTAGTAAATATTATTTTTTTTACTACTTCCCTAAAAATACCCTGCTAACTTAACTCTAAAAATAAGAAGAAGATTGAAAAATTACTAATTTTGTCAAATCCCGAAAATATCGAGAAAACCGGGATTCCGGGATTTTTCTGAAGACATATAAAGGAAGAGGATTTTTCATATAAAATAGCTTCACACATTAAAGAAACTTAGAATTTTTTATAATATATAAGACTAATATATAAGCAATATTTAAATTTTTAAATCTTCAATATGTAAATAGTTTGTTTTAAAGTCACATAAGCGCCCCCACACCAGAATTCCCAAGCCAACCTGTAGCACACGGCGCTTCCTTAATTAATTTCTATTATGTTCAATTTTACAATTTGTGCCAGCCATGTTCAAAGTTGAGATTTTCAATTAAACAGCCACGAGCTCTCCAAAGGAGATTTAATTTTCATACTCTTCCGTTGTTTACTTGTCACACGATTCTAAGGTAAGGTTGGTTTTCAATAAATAGTGTGAAAGTTTTTTAGTTATATTGAGTATTTTTAACATTTTTTAAAGTGTTAATCCACACGTAGGAAAGAAAAATACCGACGTGGTCGGTTTCCAGGAGGCGCGGGTTCGAGTCCCGCTACGTTAAAAATTATACATTTTCTAAATAAGTACTTATATTGAGGTTTTAATTTTTTCAAGTAAGTACTTCATTATAAAAATATAACTTGAATATATCTTTATTGCGATGAATTAAATATTCTTATTTATATAAGTTCAAAATATGTTGGGAGCCGTCTTGGCGCAGAGGCACACACAAGCGTGCGACTGTAAGCGCGACGGTTTTGAGTTCATTTGCCACTCGGGGGAACGAGGATGTAATATTTAATATTTTGATTTACTAATCTGGTAAAAAATCTTAGAATTCTTTAAAACAGTGTGAAAATATGTTAGTTATATTCAAATAATAATTTTTATAAATAGATAAATAGGTACTTAATCATAATTGATTATTACATATGTTTGACAGCGTTAGCGTGATTAATTACATGTTTGACAGTGTACTTATAGATATAAGTCTTGTAGTTTTTTTTTTAATACGTAAAGCTAAGATCTCTGGATCTATCGGTCTCATTTACTTTTCTTGTTTAGTATGAAAGCTACATTCCTCGAGAGTGCTATAGACTAAATAACATTACGGTGCAATACACATTATTGTTATTTCGTTATTTATAAAGAAATAACTAAATGTATCAATGTTTCGGCAAATATAGCATAATAAAACTATTATAGGTGATGGTGATGTGAAGCCGCGAGTGGGCCGCTACTTTAATATAAAAGTTGTAAATATTTTTTATTTTATCAGCTTCACGCTGTATTCCGCACACAGCAGGGTAGGCAGAAGAAACCTAGTGTTAAGACACTCCGTTCCCCACTTCCTGCCGAATTCTGGAGGCATGGCGTGTTGAGTGGCAGAACTCAACGCCGCGCTTAACCTCGACACCAGAGCGAAGAAATGGAAATATAAATTTAAGTAAATATTTCATCTCCTCGAGTGGGGATCGAACCCACAACCAGTCGGTTTTACAGTCACACCTCGTGCCGCTGCGTCACGACTGGCCTGAATGTTTGAAATAATATTTAATTATTATTATTTCAAACATTCTAATACATTCCCATCATTAGGTGTTATATGGGGTTGTTATCGTCAAAGTGGCCTGATGGTATCTCTCAGCTTCGCAATATGTGATATTAGCTACGTGACATTACTACGTTAAGTGACGTGAATTCTGGACTTATGAAAATCTGCATATATATTTTTTTAATATAGATATACCTTCTAATTTTCTACTATATTAAAATATTGGGATATCATTTTTAGTTTAAAAAGAACAGAGTAAGTACTAATTGGATATCATTTTATAGAATTATAAATAGCCCTTTTTAGGGCCCGTGATAACGAGTCCCAAGGTTTAATATTATATTAAAGTTATATATATAGCCTATAATAGACTTCTTTGAAAAACAGAAAATACAAAATAAAAGATTTTTCCAATTAGAACCAGTTGTTTCTGAGATTATGCATACAATCAAATAAACTTTTTAGCTTAATAATATTAGTATAGAATAAAAGTACAGATTTCTAATTAATATTTATATGCAATTTTTTTAGGTTAGAAATTATTTTATAGCTTTTTTTAATAGATATATGTATGTCAATTAATAGCTAGCTATTAATTGACATACAAAATATTACTGACAGAATTTAAAAGGCTTATTTTTATTAAATTTTTATTATTTAATTGTTGTAACACTCTGTTATTTTAATCAAAACAATAAAGATAAATTGGCACTTGTCGATAACAATGGTTTTCTTCACACAACCCCAAGACATTGTACAGCGAATTAATGTAATTCACATTATATATCTATTATATTTATATATCTATTATATTTTTATGTGCTCGAAAAAGTTCAACGTTTTTAAAAGATATAACTTTTTTGTTTAAAGAGCTGAAGGTTAATTTGCTTTATGGTAAAAACACATTATTTTTTTTATTTCTTAGCAAAGGTTTACCTATATATGTAGGTGTAAGAAACATGCATATTTTATAAAATAAATTAAATTAAATTAGCTTCACGCTGTATCCCGCACACAGCAGGGTAGGCAGAGGGAACCTAGTGTTAAGACACTCCGTTCCCCACTTTCTGCCGAATTCTGGAGGCATTGCGTGTTGAGTGGCAGAACTCAACGCCGCGCTTAACCTCGACACCAGAGCGAAGAAATGGAAATATAAATTTAAGTAAATATTTCATCTCCTCGAGTGGGGATCGAACCCACAACCAGTCGATTTAGCAGTCACACCTCGTGCCGCTGCGCCACGACCGGCCTCAATTTGCGACAATGCATATTTTATATCTATAGATATACCTATTTAAACTTCTCCGTTACTGAGTTAGTAGTTACGTATATGCTTAGCCACTTTACAACAGACAAAACTACTAAGTTTAGTTTAGAGGAACACTAAAAAAGGATTTCTCAAAATTCTTACTGAAGCGACAAAAATAGTAGTAATTTTCTATATATAAATGCGTCTTAAAATCCACGCAGCCAAAGTCGCGGATTTTTTGAATATCGGCTAATTTAGAACTACTATGATAGCTACTAATACTAGATTCATATTAGTACCGTCAACAGAATTGCGTCTGACATTTATAATAATGCTAATGATCGTCGTGCGCCTCGCTGGAGCCAAATCCCGTGTCGGTGCCAGTTAGGATATTCAATGTACGACACTAAATCACCGCAAAAATGAAACTCTTAAAGTGTAACAGTTTAATTTTCTCGCAAATGCCAAGGAATTTTCATTTCGACGAAATATTCTTTAAATAATATTTAAGCTAAATAGGTATCCGACTTTGTTGTTTCTCGTAAACTTCTAAAGTATACAAGGATTTTATAGTAATTTGCAAAAATGATTGAAAATATACAGGACAAATAAAAAAATTATCAGCGTTACGCTGTGTCCCGCACACAATAGGGTAGGCAGAGGGAACCTAGTGTTAAGACACTCTCTTCCCCACTTTACACCGAATTAAGAAAGCGTTGCGTGTTGAGTGGCGGAACTCAAGGCCGCGCTTTCCCTGGACACCAGAGTGAAGAAATGAAAATATACATTTTGAATTCATATTTTATATCCTCCAGTGGGAATTAAACCTACAGCCAATCGCATTTACAGTCACACACTTGTGCCCCTGCGCCACGGCTGGCCTCAGATAGATAGACCTTGAGTAAATGAATTATATCTTAAATGAGATAGTTCACCTGAGTCGTTTCATAAAATTCTAGTATAATATTATATAATAAAGAGCAATGTTGTCTACGAATATACAGAGCACACAAAATTGTTACTTTAAAATAATTTAAAGAAACATTTTTATTTTTTATAAACTACTAGACAAATGGTGGAATGTAACTTTCTTAAGTAGATATAAATAGATATATCTTAGTTAATATACTAAATTATTTATCTTATCTTTCTTAACGCTGTATTTCACATCGACGAAATAAACAAACATTTCCCTAAGACGGAATTAAATCCACAATACTTTTTCCTTTTCGTCCTGTATTCATGCTGTATCCCACATGTAGCACGGCAAAGGAAGCCTAGATACTTCACTCCTCACTTTCCGCCGAATTCTGGAAGCACTGTGTAACACACAATTTGAGTGGTGGAACTCAACGCCGCGCTTTACCTCTACACCAGATCGAAGAAATGAAAATATTAAATATTTCATTTCCTCAAGTAGGCAACGAACCGACCATCTGTCGCGTATACAGTCACACTTGTGCCACAAAATATATAATTAATATAAATAAATAAAACAGCTTCACGCTGTATCCCGCACACAGCAGGTTAGGCAAAGGGAACCTAATGATAAGACACTCCGTTCCCCACTTTCTGCCGAATTCCGGAGGCATTGCGTGTGTATGTGGCAGAACTCAACGCCGCGCTTTGCCTCGACACCAGAGCGAAGAAATGGAAATCTAAATTTAAGTAAATATTTCATCTCCTCTAGTGGGGATCGAACCCACAACCAGTCGGTTTAACAGTCGAACTTTGTGCCATTGCGCCACGACTGGCCTCTAATATCTATCTAATAATTAATATAGAAGTACATAAATAACAAATAGATATACTGCTATCCTAATATCTAAATATTGTGATTACACCCTTATAATAGTTTACATGAGTGCGAAATGGAGCTACTTCTCGTATAAAGCTACTTCAGTAGCAGCTGATACCATATTGATATAGTAAGTTACACTAGTTGCATGATAAACTGAAATAAGCTTTGGTAAGCCAAAGTTTCCTGTGATTTTAGGTCGAGGACGACATACAAAATTAATAAATTTTGCTTATGTAATAATAAGCATTATTTTATTTAATTTACTGCTCAATATATTGTTCCTTACCTCTTATTAATAGGAGACGAGTCTGTTGAACTGGCTCAGCATCCGACTACACAGGCAATGGTTGTAGGTTTGAATTCCATTCGGAGAAATTCATTGTTTTCGAATAGAGATCCGGCACGTGATACGCACGGACACCAATACGGGTAGAGGGCAGAGGACGAAGAGTATTAACACTAGGTTCCCTCTGCCTACACTGTTAAAAGGATAAAGCGTGAACCTTCGTAAATTCTACTGTAACAAACATATTCTTTTTCTTGATTGTTCTTCTTCAAATTTTTCACCTTAATAAACAAAAATAGTATTTTATAACGTAAGAAAATAAATTAGCCATACCTAATTATATCCACTTAATTAATTTTGTAGAAAAAAGTTATGAAAAAAGCAATAATTAATGTTATTTGAAAATGATGATGAAAAAGAAATACTTTATTATAACAACAATTTTATTATCAGCAAGATCGCAGCTGTATTTAAATTAGATTTATGATAGAATAACATTGATGTTTAATTTGCCGCTACCTACAAAGGAATCTTTTATCTCTAATAGATACCTATTCATAATAAAATAATATCAGAGATCAGTACTAGTAGGGTACTTTAAATATTTTTTTGATATTTTTTATCGAGATTATATTTACTTTAGATTTAAATCTGATTTTAGGGTAGAAAAACGGATAACTTCTTAACATTATTTTTAAGATTTTTGAAGTGTTATTCCACACTTAGGAGAGAAAAATACTTACTTATATAACAACTAATATTAAGAAAAATACTTATTTAGAAAATGTATTAAAATTTGAACGAAGCGGGACTCGAACCCGCGCCTCCTGGAAACGGACCAGGTCGGCCGTTCAAATTTTTATACATTTTCTAAATAAGTATTTTTCTTAATATTAGTTGTTATGTTCTAAAAGAAGACCGTGAAAATAATGGCCTAAGCTTGAATGCGAGTAAGACAAAGGTTCTAATATTTAAAACAGATGAAGACAGGACGGAATACAAGATCAGCGTTTAGAAGATAAGGTAAGATATTTGACCAAGTGAATGAAATGGTGTATCTGAGAAATATGTTTAGTAGAGCTGCAAGATAAATGGATGATGGTAACAGAGTTAACGGTGCCATGCAGCTAGCATTGACGTGACGGCGAGACGTCAGCACAGCTGCGCCTTTGGCCGTACACAATGCAGTGTTGGTACCGACGATGCTATACAAGCATCAAAACCTAGTTATTACAGAAGAAGAATGAAAGAAAGATGAATGCTGTGGAGATGCGATCTTTTTGATCGATAAAGCTCGAGGTTTCCCTAAAGAGCACCTATATGAGAAGGATTATGACCGTAGACGAGGTGAAAGATGTAATGATGTATGCAAAGACCGTAACGTTTGGATGTATGCAAAGACGCTCCGTTCTCTTTGACTACCACGCTAAAGTCATTTTATGTGCAACTTACTTTATTATGAATTCGTCAATTTCTCGTTTAATATTATCTCAAATTTTTCATCGTACCATTTTGTATTATGTATTTGTAGTCTAAAAATATGTAAGAAAGGTGTTGAACGACGTATAAATGTTTATACCAAATGGGTCGTGTTCTGCGAAAGTCACATATCAAGATTACAATATACAATCTATTTCACAAAGAATCAGTTAAATTTAACCGACAAAAATGATAAAAAGTAGAGTATATCTAGACATTGTCATACTTGTTGTATTGTTAGCAAACTCGTGTAAAAGAAGATAAATGTTGGTAAAAATGAATACAAGAGCAATGAAATTGTGTCAGTCGAGGGAGTTGCCTGTAGGCAAAGGCCCTTATTGGAAGGAAACTCATTATTGCATGATACACATCACTTATTGCAATAACGTAGAATCTCTCTCCGAATAGTTAAGAGGCATAGAGACGACATGTGTTTTTATCTTGTTTAAAAAAACATTCAAGACTTCCGATATCTATTGTAAGAATCACTACGAAATTAAGTCCCCAATTATTTATACTAAAGAAATAAGGAAGAGTTCATATAATTTATTTTCAAAATATCTATATTTGGCACAACAATTACATATTGTTACGATACGATTACGTACAAGGTAAAAAATACTGTTGTTATTTATGTAGAGTTTGAAAACGAGCAGACTTTGTACTGTTGTACAAAATAAGTTAAATATTATTATAATCCCGATACTTATTATAGACTCATTCCGACTGAAAAACATGTTACAATATTTAAGTAAAATCTGATCAAGTCATTAAGCACGGAGAAGAACGTAACATTTAGTTTGGGTTACTAAGAATTTAGATTCCACTATGTGAACTACTTAAACAAGTTCTCTCTAAAGTTTCCCTGTAATCTTGATTAGATGTAACATCAATGACAGTGTCATTACTTCCTGTAGATGAATCTCAGAAGTCAGATGAGAGCGGCTTCCAGCAGATGCCAGCCAACTTAGATTAGATTGCAAGCCTTCCCTACCGAAATTGAGAAAATTGACTAGACCGAGAACGCGACCAACCCGTGGCTATTACAATAAAAAATTAATATATAAATTATATTTTTGTAACTTGACGCTGTATCAAAATTTCAAATTATAAATATTCTCTATTCAAAAGATAGATTCAAAGATCTAGATTTAGTAGTGAATCATCGAATGACCATATTAAAAAAGCTACCACCGGTTCAATGTCAATGGTATGATTTAATTATTACATAAGCTGGTAGCTATCCTGCATCACATGCAATAGACATATATTCCATACATATTTATCGTGTAAATAAATATTCTTGAACAGTATAATAAGCTTAACTTGCTACTATTTTTTACAGATACTTTAAATTGTTATAGTGGCAAACTTAGAATACAGATACAAAAAACGTTAAAACAATCCGTTAAAGCACTCCGTTTCCCACTTTTCGCCGAATTTTTAAGGCATGGCGGGTGGAGTGGCGAAACTCACGTTAATATTTAATAAAATATAAAAAACATTATTGGCTTTGTAATAAATTTATTTAACTACTGTTATATAAATTTATTTTACTACTAAATAATTTTATGTTAGAATAAATATTAGATTTTTCCATTACAGTAAAATTTATATCACACTTTGATCTACAAATAGTAATATGAGGAACATTACGGTAGACAGATCTTATGAAGGCCATAAATATGTAATCCAGAGATATTGCAATAGATCAAATATTAGATATCAAGGTCGGCATATCATCAAATATTGATTTAGTTATAGCAAAATTTATTTGTGTCGGACAAAAAAAATTGGGGTTGAGTTCCGCCACTCAATACGTCTCGACAATTGGGCGGAAAATGAAAAACGGAATGTATTTAGCTCTAGGTACTATAGCAAAGTACCTTGCCGGAAAAGGCCGTAAAGCTAAAGATTTTTTTTTCTATTTCAAAAAGCCACATCCGTATTTAATTACATATGTCTTTAACATACAGATTTTATAACCTACCTCCAGTCAATTACAATTTGTCTTCTTTACTTTATGAAAATAAATAAAATATAAACGTTGAGCTTCATTTTTATACAGCGCAAATGCAAACATGCTGTTCAAGCGTTTTCCAAAATAAAATTATACGGACCGGGGCGTTGTCTACATTTACACAGTTGCAGAAACAGTAAATTAGACCCACAAAGAGATGAATGTGCCGAGGGCGGTCGTCAACTCATTTGGAAAATTACTTAGGCATCTCATTAGATGACATTAAGCGTGATAATTAGCTGTTTAAAAATTTATTGTTTTTTTTTTGGGCGTCGTGGCGCAGTGCCACAAGCGTGTGACTATAACCCGACGGTTGTGGGTTCGATTTCCTCTTGGGAATGAATTATTATTTATTAATATTTTCATTTCTTCGTTCTGGTAACTAGGCAAAGCGCGGCGTTGAGTTGTAGTGGTTGAGTTCCACACTCAACATGCAATGCTTCGAAAATTCAGCGGAAAGTGAAGAAAGGCGTGTCTTAACACTAGGTTCTCTCTGCTAACGTTGCTATATGCAACGGTAAGCGGTAAGAAAAAAGAAAGAAAAAAAATATTATTTTTATATGGAATTTGTTTTAAAACATTTAAATTTGTTGAGAGTTCGTTACGTAAAACTTTAAATAAACTTAAACTTTTGTAAAGTAGATTAGAATACTAAAAGACATTTTAAGCTATTCAGTAAACGTAAAAAATTATAAAAATATTATATAGGCTATTAAGTAAACGTATAAACTTTAAAAAATATAAGAAAACGGTTTGAGTTTTGAGAATATTTTGTAATTATATAAATCACCAGTATCAACAAAAAATACCACATACAAATCGACATCATCTTTCTCATCCACAGACAAGACAAAATAAAAACATAAAGCTGAAATAAAGATTTCACAACACGATATACCTAATACTTTCATAGTTCGCACAGATTGAGGCCAGTCTTGGCAAAGTGGCACAAGTATGTGACTGTAAAATCGATTGATTGTAGGTTCGATCCCCACTCGAGGAAATTAAATATTTATTTAAATTTATATATTCTTCAAGGCAAAGCACAGCATTGAGTTCTGCCACTCAACATGCAATGCCTTCGGAATTCTGCGGAAAATGGGAATCGGAGTGTAACACTAGGTTCCCTCCACCTACCCTGTTGTGTGCGGGATTCAGCGTGAAGCTGATTTTATTTTTCTTCAGTTCGCACGTAAATAGAAAATTCAAACATTTCTATATAAACACATAAAATGAATGAACTAATTAGCTAATAAAAACGATGTATAGTGCATATTTTGAAAAAGGAATGGTCTTAACAAACACTTGCTGTTCACTTTCCATATAATATCATTGCTCATTTTATTCATTCCACCTCTTGTTATTATAAGTGCACGCAGCACTTTAATTAACTCAGGTAAGTTTACTCGTACAGTAATATATGTATATTATACATATAAACATTTATTTACCGAGGCCGTCGTGACCCAGTGGCACAAGCGAGTGACTAGCGCGACGTTTGTGGGTTCGATTCCTATTGAAAGTAAATTATTTAATATTTTACGTTACGTTTAGCGCTTAGTTCTCTTAGACTACTCTGTTAGGGATAAAGCATAAAAAAATTATATATGGGAATATTGATTATTGAATGTTCTACCTTGCTTTTATGTTATTAGTAGCTACTAAGTACATGTTTCTTTAATTTTACTTTCCTTCTTGTATATGAATGCATATTGTTATTGATGAAATGAGATAAAAATGGAGAGGAGCCTTATTTTTTCGGTAAATCTATAAAACTGTATGGTGTCTCGCAGAAAAATTCAAGCCGCTGGACCCAGATCCTTGAAATTTTATAAGGTTTTTTTTAGAAAATCCGTTCCTAAGGTAATAAAATAGCAGTTTAATGTTATACATAATTGTCTTTTTCAAAGATAAACACATGTAATTTGAAATTTTAAGTCCTAGTTAATAAAAATATGTTATTTTTTAAGATTGTATGTTACTTATTGAAGCAAAAGAACACCTCATGGGAAAAAGAACCAAGCGAGTAAGCCGTTAACGAAAAGCTTGCTACTTTACATATATATTTTTTGCCTTTGCTTTTCACGTAAAATATTGGAATATACATATGAGACCTGTTGTCCGAGCAATGTTCTGTCATGCTAAAACATCGTCGATAATATTATTTATAATACAATAAACATTTATCAAAACATTCTGAACTTCGTCACTTATTCGCTATAAGCTAAATCAACTTAAAACGATGTGATAAAATAACAAATTATCCCACTCCCCATATTCCAAATACCCAAAGGAAATTCAATAGCGGAATAAAAGAAGCTCAACAATGTATATTATCAAAGAAGCGGTCCGTCGCAGAGCGTCTGCAAACTAAATAAAAGAAACCAATATTTCCTATTGAATCTCCGTAACTGCCTAATAAACGTTACTTTTATTGACAGGATCTAATAAAATACACTCCAATGTAAATAGTTTTATATTAAAATAAATTGAACAGAAGTCAGATGGTGGTGGAATTGTAGAAATATAAAGAATCTTCGTACATTCTCCGTCCTTATAAGTTATCTTCTTTTATCGACATTGCGTGTGGGATTTAAAAATTTAATGCATCTTTTATGTATAAATATGTATGTTGTTTAGAATAACAAACCATTATTTTTTGAGGCCGGTCGTGGCGCAGAGGCACAAAGTGTGACTGTAAAACCGATTGGTTGTGGGTTCGATCCCCACTCGAGGAGATGAAATATTTACTTAAATTTATATTTCCATTTCTTCGCTCTAGTGTCGAGACAAAGCGCGGCGTTGAATCCTGCCACTCAACACGCAATGCCTCCAGAATTCGGCAGAAAGTGGGGAATGGAGTGTCTTAACACTTCTCTCTGCCTACCCTGCTGTGTGCGGGATACAGCGTTGAGTGGCAGAACTCAACGCCGCGCTTAACCTCGACACCAGAGCGAAGAAATGGAAATATAAATTTAAGTAAATATTTCATCTCCTCGAGTGGGGATCGAACCCACAACCAGTCGGTTTTACATACACACCTCGTGCCGCTCCGCCACGACTGGCCTCATTTTCTGATGAGATGGATATATATATTTTTTTTATAATAATTTGTCGGCTATCAGTCTATATTAAGACTATCATCAGATTTGTTGCAATAGAATGTGTTTATTTGGAGCAGGAGGCCAGTGCCTCTGTCTCCATTCAGAGCACGTGGTTTGGCTTTAGCCTTCTAACCACGCCTGCGTTGCTCATCAATTCTGAGATTAGAGAATTGGGATGGAGTTTTAGGCGTTCCATATACAGCTTCTTGTGACGCTCAATCTCTGAGGATACTGTTGGAATATTCAGATATTCATGAATTTCATAGTTTTTTGTGAATCACGGCGAGTTTACGATATTCCGTAAAATATTATTTTGTACCCTTTGAACGGTTTTGGGTTTTTACTTGAGAGATGGAAATATATGTATTTTTTTTTCTATGAGAAATACATTATACAATAACTATTGCTTTTATTTAGGTAAAGAACTTTTACCAAAGATTGCAAGTTGCTCTCATGCATAAATTAATTATTGTTTAGAAACAACAAAATTTAGCCGGAAAATATAGATTCTAAGACAATGCATTTTCTCAATAATTAAAAATAAAAGTCACATAAGTTCTGATGCTTTTGAAAATACTTATCTTTTTCTTGATACAACAACACAACAAAGAAAATTCAAATTATAATAGATTATATAAGAAAAAGCAGGATACAAAAATTTTGCTTCATTTTTTATTTCTTTAATATTATTCTGGATTGCATTGAATTAGCGGCGACGGCACGACAGATATTGGATATAAAAAGGCTATCAAAAATCTAATTTTGTCACTCTCGGGCAGCTGTCGATACGCTATTTTAACTACACCATCCACTGGCAGATAACTATATAAACAAAGTTACCTATAAAATAATTTACGTATAACAGAAGTTGTAAAATTCATCGCTAAATGTCTGTTTACTTAATATATTTTAATAAAATGTCATTATAAAATATTTTTTTTGTCTATTATTGATTTATAAGCATTTTCTTTTAGGAAAAGAATCTTACCTTAAAACTTAACTTAAGAAAACGTATACTTAAGTAACTTATACACTTTTATTTTCAGCTTCACATTGTATCCCACAATTTCATTTCTTCTAGTGGGGATCGAAGCCACAACCAGTTGCGTTTACAGTCACACATTTGTCCCCTTGCGCCACGAGTGGCCTTTTTACATCTACTAATCAGCTTCACGCTGTATAACGCACACAGCAGGATAGACAGAGACACCAGAGCGAAGAAATGGAAATATAAATTTAATTAAATATTTCATCTCCTCGAGTGGGGATCGAACCCACAACCAGTCGATTTTACACTTAGTGCCGCTGCGCCACGACTCGCCTCTACTATTTAGAAAATATTAAAATTTTTACAAATTTATACCGTTCATTATAAGACAAGTCTTAAGAAGTGATTGTAGTATTTACTTATCTTTCAGTCTATAGAAGAAACATAAATCTGTCTTGAATATCAAAACTGTGTAAAACTGGCGCGCGGCCCGTCCATCACTACTCAACACGCCATTACCGAGGATGACTCAATTTATTTTTACTCGCAAAATTTTATAGATAACTTTAGTTAGGGTTGTCGTAAAAATAACAATGCACAGTTTTGGCGCAAAAATATTATACTACACTAAACATACGAAAATTAAAAAATATCCCGCACACAGCAGGGTAGACAGATGGGACTAAGTGTTAAGACACTTTGTTCCCCACTTTCCTACGAATTCTGGCGACATTGTGCGTTGAGTGGCGGAATTCAACGCCGCGCTTTGCTGCGACACAAGAGCAAAGAAATGAAGATATAAATTGAAATAAATAGTTCATTTCCTCGAACCCACAACCTGTTGCAATTTCAGGCACACTTTGTGCCCCTGCGCTTCAACTTTCATCGATTACAAAAATATTTGAAGTAATATATATTTTTTATAATATACTTTTTTTTATTTACACCTTAAACACCTAACATTATTGATAACATTCACATTTTTCATACTATACAGACACCGATTAATAATATTGTATCGTAATATAAGGAGTTTGTATATTTAGATACTGTAGGTATAATAAAACTGCAGTGGGTGCAGTGCTGTCGTGACCACGCCGTAATCGCACCTGACTACATTTGACGGTCGTGGGTTTGAACTCCAGTAGAAACTGACGACCATATATTTGAAATTAATTTCACCATTGGATTTTTTCTCTGTAAAATTGAAAAATATAGTAATGAAGTACATACGTAAGTTAATAATACCCACCGTAAATGAATAATATTTTTTTATAAATAATTTGAAATGGTTCTAATCATAATTGTGATGATGTAACTATTTCCAGTCGCAGAATAATTTAGAATCGTATATAACATTGTTTATACGTTATTTTCTTTTAAAGTTAATTAAAAAAATATAATTAACAAATACGACAGAGTGAAGGATAAGACAGTTAACGAAGCAATTTAAAGTTAAAATGGCTAGCGATCTTACTTCGTAGCACTTAGGTAACTTCAATATTTAGTGAAGTTACGTTTTTTTTTTCATATTTACGAAGTAAGCAGAATAGGTCTAATGGTATATGACACCATGATTTTTAGGTTCAATATCAGGTCTTTCAGAAGACACATATTAAATGTTGAGCAGCAAAACTCAACGTCCAATGTTGAATAGACGAGAACTTTATATAATAGAATAGTATTAACTATTTTTCTGAAGATGTATTGGGAAGATGCTTAAGGTGAAAGTGTGAAAAATATATATTATTATAGAATTTGTACCTAAATATTTATATGTATATATGCTGACAAATAAGCTTTCGGTTCGGGGACGTAGCTGAATTGAGCCTGGATAGTCTTTATGACGTGTGACACTATAAACAACGACGCCGTTATTGAAAGGAATTTTGCATATTGACGTTTATTGGCAATCGATTTCCCTGCACAGCGAAGTTAGAACCCGATTCTAGTACAAACTAGAATCGGGAAACAAATATATAAAGGTTAACACTGATATTAAAACGATTGGAGATTATAGTCTGAGGTGAAATAATATTATATCTCTTTATCAGATTTTTTTATAATTTTTTATACAAGGTGGAAGTGTAAGCACCACTTTAAATGAAACCACAGTTTTAACTACTCTATAAAAGCCTAATATAAATCAGAAAAAAATAAATTTCTAAAAATGAAAAAGTTATTTTTTCAAACAAAATAAATAATAAAATTGTAATTTTAAAATAAAACGCCATTTGTAAGGACGACGCACGCACACAAACCTATCAAAGCAACACCGCCGCACACTGCTCATTCCGAAATCGAGTCGTAGGTATTGGCGATAAAGTTCCAAGTTGTTTAACCTTTAGTAGTATTTTTGTAGTAGTAAGTGTTTATGTTATTGGGATCTACACGTAATCACGTCACACGAAATACAGATATGGATAAAAATCGTGAAATGAAAAAAAATCCTACGTCCAAACTGTTGATGCATCGTGATTAATTTCTTTAGGTATAGGTTTGAAATATTTTACCCTATATGCTGTTTCCGTAAAAGGAGCGCCCTATTCCATCCTGTATACAAAGATAGTAAATATTAGCTTTAAGTTTTAGTCATTAAAAAAATTTAATCACATTCATATATAATATCTTCTGTATTTAAATGGTACGCAGAAAATTATTTTTCTTCTATATTAGATTATTAATATATAGAATTTATCTATAATATAATTTAAAGCAAATATAAATTGATACTTCTATTATATTTTTGAGCTCAATGTAGTGCCTGGGACTTGCGACCTAAGTGTAGAGTTGAAGGGCCCCTTTAGAATGAATAGCTCCTCGAGCTCAATATGGCTAATTAAAGACGATCTAATAAAATACCGCCTCTTATACTGATGATATACAGTGTTGTATCTTATCTTATTAGTAGTAAAATCGTAGTAATGTTGCCATAGCGTGTCAGAGATACGTATTTCTATCGATATATAAAATAACTTGTATAAACGTTAACAAAAGTATAAGCTTTTGGACTTCTTATATCTACTATAAATTAATATATAAAACTCAGCTTCACGCTGTATCCATGCACGCAACAGGGTAGACAGAGGGAACCTAGTGAAAGACACTCCGTTCCCCACTTTCTACCGAATTCTGGAGGGATTGCGTGTTAAGTGGCAGAACTCAATGCCGCGCTTTGCCTCGCCACCAGAGCAAAGAAAAGGAAATATAAATTTAAGTAAATATTTCAACTCCTCAAGTAGGGATCGAATCCACAACCAGTCGGTTTTACAGTTACACTTTGTGCCGCTGCGCCACGACCGGCCTCAAAAAAGTTATTATTAATCACATTTAAAATAAAATCGTTGAATTCATGAAACAGCTTTATAATAAGAAACAGTTAGTTAAAATTAACTATTTTCTTCCACACGAAGTTCAATATCACAACGGCAGTTGGAAACTAATAATTACCAAATGCCACCGCGGAGCGTTGTAAATGGTACAGTGAACTGAGTAATTTAAAGTTGAAGCGCCTAGTGACTTGGCGAGCTCACCTCTTAGCAAATTGGTTCATACTTAAGATATGTTCACATTATTGTACTTATATCATCTAAGCTTAAATGTTTGAATATTGTAAAAAAAATCGAAAATCAGCTTCACGCTGTATCCCACACACAGCAGGCGTCGTAGCGCAGGGTAGGCAAGGGAAATCTAGTGTTAATACACTCCGTTCCTACTTTTCGACCAAAGTTTCAATTCTTAGCGTGTTGAGTGGCGGAACTCAACGCCGGGCTTTGGATTTGGTGCCAGAGAGAAGAATAGAAAATATTCATTAACAATAATTGATTCCCTGGAGTAGTGATCGAACACACAACCGTCGCGTTACAGTCACACCCCTGCGCCACGACATAACACTTTAAATGTTATATTACAATGAAACTACTATACAAACTACTGCCAAAATAGCAGGACTTTTTTGTTTCTCTGTCTAAAACATTTTTGTTCCTCTGTCACATTAAAGACCGACAACGCACCTGTAGCTGCTATGGTGTTGCACGGGGTCGTAGGCGGCGGTAATCACTTACCATCGGGTGATCCGTACGACCGTTTTTTGCCTTGCCTTTTCCATAAAAAGAGCTTCACACTTTTTCCCACATAGGAGAGAGTAAGTCTAATTTTCATGACGTTGCGTGTCCACTGACGACACTCAACGCTGCACTTCGAACCACTATTGTGTTTGCAATCGGACACGAACAACATTTCGCCGTAATGACATTCGTAGTAATGTTTAACAATAAACTCAGCAAGAACCAGGTTTAATCTTAACCAATGAACTCTAAAGTCATATTATGAATTAATTATATAACATTTATACAGCAGATAGATATACTCGTAGGTAACTAGTTAATAAAAAAGAGCTAAAATAAATTTGTCTATTGTTTTTAAATTTCTCAAATTTTATTAGAAATACATATTTTAGGCTTATTGTAGCTTCGCGCTGTATCCCAGCACATAACAGCTAACTTGGAAAGCTAGTGTTAAGACACTCCGTTCCCATTCGCTTTCTTTCCCCATTTTCTGCCGGATTCCGCGGGCAACGCATGTGAAACGGCGGATATCAACGCCTAACATTACCTAAACGGGGAAATAAAAATATTAAAATCAAATTTCCTTGAGTGTGAATTGAATCCACGATGCGTTTACTGTCGAACACATGTGCCCTTGCGCCACAACTGGCTTCAAATACATACATATGTGACTATTATAATTTAATATTTAAAAAAAATAGTTCACGTAATAATATTATAGACGCCATCGCACTTGAGACGCGTTGGGTACGCAACGGTTAAGTTTTGAAACAGCACTCAGAGGAATATATTTTATTTAGGATGATAAATGTTTTTCTAAATGACAACAAAAAATGTGAAAAATGGATTGAAACATCGGTCAGTGCCTATCAGAATGTATTTATGTACTTACCGAATGTGTTCCTATTTAATTTTTCTTAATTATTAAAAAACATATAAAATCTAATTATGCTTTATCATGTTAGTATTAGATAGTTTCAATATAAAAACCTATTTCTTATATTGGAATCTCTCTCTCTCTCTCTATTTAAGTGAAACTTGTGATTGAGCCTGAGAATTTCTTAAAAGAAGAACAATTATATGTCTTTCATTAAAGGATATGTAAGTAGATTTAGTACCGAGACCTATATCAATAAGAGTTCTATTTCTAAAAGTATTTATTGTAATACGACAAATATAGTAAAAAAATGAGACCATATGTGGGTTCGATTCCCACTCGAGGAAATCAAAAATTTTCATTTCTACGCTCTGGTGTCGAAAAAAAGCACGGCGTTGAGTTCCTCGATTCAACACTTGCTTCTAGAATTCAGCGAAAAAATTATATTAAGATTTTTTTAATTATAGATTTTTTATATAAATAAAAACTACAATTATATTCTGCAAACCGTAGTAACAACATTGATCTCAACTTCTTATAGAACTCAAAAGACTAAATTAAACTAGTCGATAACAACCACAAAACTTCTGGCGAAGTAAAAACATTTCTTTTGGCTTGAAACATTGAATTTGAATGATTTTCAAATTGTATTGAAATAGTACCTATCTATACCTAGAAAGTTGGTAAGTAGTAAATAAATAAATCAGCTTCACGTGAAGCTGATTAAGACACTCCGTTAAGACATTCCGTTCCCCACTTTCTGCCGAATTCTAAAGGCATTGCGTGTTGAGTGGCAGAACTCAACGCCGCGCTTTGCCTCGACACCAGAGTGAAGAAAATGTAAATATAAATTTAAGTAAATATTTCATCTCCTCGAGGGATCGAACCCACAACCAGTCGATCTTACAGTCACACTTTGTGCCTCTGCACCACGACTGGCCTCAATGATAAGTAGTAGAGATCAGATACTCGACTTGATTCATATAATGGACTAAAAGATTGATATAAATCGTAACTAATAACAGCCTACTACGTAATATTCTTTTACGACAAATGTATGTCTGTACGCTGAAAATAAATAGAGATGAAAATTTAATGACTATGCCGAAAAAACTGAAGTAATATCTGATTAAACCGCAGTATTTTTGGGTTAACATCAACAAAATTATAACTTTTATGCCGACAGTCACAAAATATTGATCATAATCAAATTTTATGACGTTGTTTAATATTTTCTCATACGAAGGGATATCTAATTTTATCTTAAAATCGTATGACATAATGTAAAAAGTGACGTGAAATAATATAGATCTTTATTGTGATACATTTTAATAATAAACAAAATATGTTAATATTTAATTATTATGTATATTAGTGCGGTGTTGAGTTCTGCAACAGATGGTGATGGTGTTGAGTTGAGTGCAACACGAAATGCCTCCAGAAATCGGCAGAAAGTGGAGAACGGAGCGTCTCAACACTAGATTCCCTTTGCCTGCCCTGATGTGTGCGGAATACAGCGTGAAGCTGATTCATGTATATTAATATATATTTAATGAAAATATTTATTATACCTATAGGAAAACTGATAATTTCAGAAACAGACGAAAGCGGTTAAACTTATTATTATAAATAAATAAATAAAAATCGTAATTCAATGTAGAAATATGTACCAACAGAGGTACCTACTATATTGAATATTTCATGCTGTTATTGGCTGTTTCGGCCTTGCTTTGAAGAGCTATTGGTACAGTCGACTTGATAGCCACCGACTATTAAACTTATTTTAGGTAAAATCGATCATTTTATCTTTACTATATTTTAGGATCTCCCTATCGAACATTTAAATATCAATATGTAGCTTATTTATGTAATTGGAAATCAAAGTTTATAAATCAAATCAAATGTAAACTGCTTTATTACACAAAAATTATAATACAAAGTTGGTATATAATTACAGTAATTTATCTTAAGAGATATTTTATTTAGATTTTAGTGGATGTCTCTTACATGTTACGAAAATTTTAATTATTCTATATAACATAATTAAATTATCCTATTTCTAAAACCAATTTTGAAGAACCTTCTGCTTCGTTTTTTTTTTCTTATTATAATTAACAAATTAATTAAAATTTTCTAATGTTTGTAAACCATAACTTATCTATAAATATATGTATGCATAGACCTACCTACATACTTGTAGATATTTTTCAGTTTCTGAATGTTTTCTAATAATCACGTAACATGGACAAAAAGAACCACCACATAATATTTGAAATTATAATATTATAGATAAAGACAATATCATTTGTAAGAAAAATTTGAATGAATTAACCTCATTTGGACGAAACTCTGTAAGATAATCATTTTTGTAAAATAATATTCTTTCCTTTTACATAAGAAATAAAATTAACGTGAACGGAAATTTCTTTATATTTGTGATGATTTTTTATAGGTTCACGCTGTATTCCGTACATAGCAGGGTAGACAGAGGGAACCTGTCAACCTAATGTTAAGATACTTGCGTTAACCACTTTCAGCCGTATTTTGGAGAAATTGTGTTTTAAGTAGCTTAACTCAACTTCGCGCTTTTGCCTCGTTACTAGACCGAGCAAATAAAAATTTCAAATATTGCTTTGCCTCGAATGGGAACCAATCCCACAACCTGTCGCGTTTACAATCGCACGTTTGCGCTACTGCGCCACGACTGACTTTATATTTGTGATGATAAATAATAAATTGAATAAAATATTCGTGTTAACATTGTTTTTTTCGACAACAAAAGATTAACATTTTGCGGAGACATTTAAACGACCGTTTTATACTCACTTCTTACGTTTCATCTTTCAGTATGACGTTAATAAATTATTGTTCTTTTTTATTTTATTTTGCTTCTGCTTGCTTCTCGTTGACAGCGCGTAGTTATTAATTACAAAGCAGTTTTTTTTAATTTTCTAATTTTACTTATTTTAGTAAGTTTTAATTTAGTTGATTAACTGAAATATTTTTATAAACACAAATATATTTCATTGTTGTTGCGAATATATTTATGCATCAAACATCCAAAATTTTGTTTAATAAAAAAAAAACAAATAAAAATATAAAAACTTTATGGTATAATACATTACAATTTTAGAGATACAACTATTAATATGTTCCTTATGGTTGTAATTTCAGTATAGAATTTAATAAATAGATATGTTAATTGATAAATAATTGCAAAGTGGACCAGAAGCTGAAATACCTATTCCTATATTTTTATATGTATGTAAATTTGGTTAGCGTGATTGTTGGTGAAGTTTTGCATGCTAGCCTTTAAAGAGAGCGTGACCAAAGGTCGAGGCTTTCATTTCAAAATCAATCTCAATATTAACCTTCATAACTTTACATAATACTCATACATTTCTTAATGATTTATCTATTTATATCTTTTAGATTTTTTTAACTTTTTCCAGTGATTCTAAGTATCGTTGCGAAAAGAAAAAAAATATACTTATTTAGAAAACGTATAAAAATTTGAACGTAGCGGGACTCGAACCCGAATTTTTATACGCTTGTTACAACTTATTTATGTTGTTAGCATCTCTGTAGGGAGATTTTTACAAATTTCCGCTACCCAAAGATAATTACTAAGAATTATCGTTTGGCAAGAGAGAAACTATTTTTTAAATATTTTTAAACATTTTTAAAGTGTTATTCCACACTTAGGAAAGAAAAATACTTATTTAGAAAACNACACACACACACACACACACACACACACACACACACACACACACACACACACACACACACACACACACACACACACACACACACACACACACACACACACACACACACACACACACACACACACACACACACACACACACACACACACACACACACACACACACACACACACACACACACACACACACACACACACACACACACACACACACACACACACACACACACACACACACACACACACACACACACACACACACACACACACACACACACACACACACACACACACACACACACACACACACACACACACACACACACACACACACACACACACACACACACACACACACACACACACACACACACACACACACACACACACACACACACACACACACACACACACACACACACACACACACACACACACACACACACACACACACACACACACACACACACACACACACACACACACACACACACACACACACACACACACACACACACACACACACACACACACACACACACACACACACACACACACACACACACACACACACACACACACACACACACACACACACACACACACACACACACACACACACACACACACACACACACACACACACACACACACACACACACACACACACACACACACACACACACACACACACACACACACACACACACACACACACACACACACACACACACACACACACACACACACACACACACACACACACACACACACACACACACACACACACACACACACACACACACACACACACACACACACACACACACACACACACACACACACACACACACACACACACACACACACACACACACACACACACACACACACACACACACACACACACACACACACACACACACACACACACACACACACACACACACACACACACACACACACACACACACACACACACACACACACACACACACACACACACACACACACACACACACACACACACACACACACACACACACACACACACACACACACACACACACACACACACACACACACACACACACACACACACACACACACACACACACACACACACACACACACACACACACACACACACACACACACACACACACACACACACACACACACACACACACACACACACACACACACACACACACACACACACACACACACACACACACACACACACACACACACACACACACACACACACACACACACACACACACACACACACACACACACACACACACACACACACACACACACACACACACACACACACACACACACACACACACACACACACACACACACACACACACACACACACACACACACACACACACACACACACACACACACACACACACACACACACACACACACACACACACACACACACACACACACACACACACACACACACACACACACACACACACACACACACACACACACACACACACACACACACACACACACACACACACACACACACACACACACACACACACACACACACACACACACACACACACACACACACACACACACACACACACACACACACACACACACACACACACACACACACACACACACACACACACACACACACACACACACACACACACACACACACACACACACACACACACACACACACACACACACACACACACACACACACACACACACACACACACACACACACACACACACACACACACACACACACACACACACACACACACACACACACACACACACACACACACACACACACACACACACACACACACACACACACACACACACACACACACACACACACACACACACACACACACACACACACACACACACACACACACACACACACACACACACACACACACACACACACACACACACACACACACACACACACACACACACACACACACACACACACACACACACACACACACACACACACACACACACACACACACACACACACACACACACACACACACACACACACACACACACACACACACACACACACACACACACACACACACACACACACACACACACACACACACACACACACACACACACACACACACACACACACACACACACACACACACACACACACACACACACACACACACACACACACACACACACACACACACA